>JAJTUV010000243.1:600000-883885 GCA_021653895.1 Mastomys natalensis | reverse complement strand
TCTCCTCTAGCTGCGATTGAACACGTGCAGACAGGCAACATCAAATTGTGATTATCCTCCTCCCTCTCACCTCCTAAGTGCTTGGATTCAAACATGAATCACTGTGATGGTTTGTGTATGCTTGGCCCAGGGAGTTGCACTGATGGGAGATGTAGCCTTGTTAGAGTAGGTGTGTCACTGTGGGTGGGGTTAAGATCCTCACCCTAGCTGCCTGGAAGTCAGTCTTCCACTAGCAGCCTTCAGATGAAGATGTAGAACTCTCAGCTCTGCCTGCATCATGCCTGCCTAGATGCCATGATCCCACCTTGATGATAATGGACTAAACCTCTGAACTTGTAAGCCAGCCCAAATATATGTTGTTCTTTATAAGACTTGCCTTGGTCATAGTGTCTGTTCACAGCAGTGAAACCCTAACTAAGACAATCACCTAGCCTGGCTATTGTCTTTCCCATAATAAATAGCACAATTAACCCCGTACTGTAGACTTCTCCTCTGCTCTTCTACCAGGCTCCTCCAAACTTCTCTCGCTGAGCTCTGAGGTGCAGCCTATACCCCCTCATTCCGATAACAGCATTTTCCCATACCCAGAGTGTGCTGGTCCGATCTGTCTCTGCTCATCATTTTTCCTCCTCTTTTTCTGCCTCGGTTTGACCCTTCCCTATTTTTAGTTGAGTTACCGTAATGCTCTGCAAACTCATCTCCATTTCAAACCAAAGAGTTCTAATCAAATTCTCCTCTGTGTTGGTTTCCACGCTTTGCTAAAATGATTTGATTGTCGCTCTACTCTGTTTAAACAGCAGCCTGATAACCCCCAAGAGCTTTAGCATCATAGACTGAAGTGAGTTGGCTCATCAGCGTCAGCACCAGGTACTCTATATGTATAACCACACCTCCCCCGATCATCAAGCATCGTAGGCACTGCTGAGCTATATCTCCAGCCTCATTTTTTAATATTGAAATAGGGTCTTTACTGGCCTTGAACTTGTTATCCAGGCAGTCTCCTGCCTCAAACTCCTGAGTAGCTGAGATGACCAAACCTCTTCCACCGGTTCACTTTCTTAATTTTTAAGAAATGGGATCTCACTGTGCAGCCAAACTTGGCCTCAGTTTCCTAGACTCAACTCGAATCTCCCCGCTCAGCCTCCTGAGTAGTTGAGGCCATGGCATGCTCCACGGCACGCCCGGCTTCTTTTCACTCTAATACACAGCTGTATTGAAGTCCTTGCACTCTCCTGAAGGCTGGTGTTGTCTTTGCCCTCCCAGCCTCCTCTGGCCCCTCGTCCAACCAATCCAATCCCTCTTCTGATCTGTCCCGAAATTGAATTCATGGTCAAGTCCTCTGACACCCTGGGACTCAAGTTCCTCAGATCATTTTGCTGGAACTGGACAGAAATGCAGAACAGCAGACACACTAAGACCTATAATCTGCATCTGAATTCGGTCCCCCCGGGGTTCGTGTGCACATTAACATCTGAGACTATTCCTGCGCTTCAAGGCAGTGACAGAAAGAATGCATGAAGTAAAAGAAATAATTTATTTGAAAAAAGAATATATCTACCACTGAGTTACATTAGTATGTTGGAATTAGAGGGTCTCAAGAATACTGGCAAGCCAAGAATGAAGTGGAAGTGAATGGTGCGCTGTGCCCTAGGCTTTACAACATGTAGGTCATTACTGCTTACTGAGAAGAAAAAGATCGAGATGGAAGGATAACAAATGCAAGAAAAGTAGAACTTGAGAGATGTTTGTAATGTTTAAGAAGAAAGGAATTTAACGGGGGAAACAGTTTTGCCCAGTTGAATTCCAAAGTATTTGTTAGTGCATTTTAGGTAAGTGTGTACAAGAATGTGTCATACTGTTAAATACCTGAACCTGTACCTTTTTTTTTTTTTTTTTACAAGTAATATAATTAAGCTCTCAAGTTTGTAAGTAGAGAACTGCATCCAATACCACAAATAATCAAACATTCCAACCTTCTCCAGATGAGAAGCTGTGTAATACTAGGTCAAGGACAGGTTTTGACTTCTTGATGGCTCTTGGTATTATGGTTCTTTTAGCATCAGAATTGGAGCTGTGCCAGCATGGTGGCACCTGCTGTAATCCTATCACGTTAGAGGCAAAGGCAGGAGAGTCAGGAGTTCAAGGTCATCTTCAACTGTGTAGTGAGTTTGAGGTCAGCTTGGGCTATATGACACCTTGTCTCAAAACAAAGAGTGGGAGACACGGCAGCCTCTCAGCCTCTCTCTAACAGCAATGACTGCCAGCATTCACTGTTGCCAGCGTGGGCGGCGGCATGAGGATGCTTCTCACATGTTGTATTCATTATTGGCTTTTGAATATGTAAGAATGGTTGCTTGGAGTTAGTTCCACAAAGAGGGGTTACGCAAAAAGGAGGTGGGAGTTTTCTCAAATGTCCACGACTCTGAGATCCTCCAAGCAAACAGATGCGGGTACTGAGTTTCTAGTACACTCTGAAATTTTAAGAGAAAGCCTGCCTGATGAAAAGTTCATTTTGAATTACATATATTCTTAGAAAGGACGTGATTTGTGTGCTCACAGAGGATGCGCTGATCCCACATCTGACTCTACACCATGTGGCAGGGTTCCTGGGCATAGCACAGAATCTGAGTCAGGCTGCACAGAGACAGCAGATGAGCCCACCTGGAGAAAACATGCCAAGAAGCTTCCCTGCAGCCTTCAAAGACACAGATGAAGACTGAGACACAAACAGGGAGAAACTAAACAGATAACTAAATATGATGCATAGCTCTGCCATATGTCAGTAAAATTTGATCATGAATTGTGGACCTAAATCTTAAAACTGTAACCGTGGTTGTATGAGAGAACATCTTTGTTCTTAGGGAGTACATCCTGAAGTGTCAAGAAACAAACGGGTATTGTGTCTGCACTCAGCTTCAAATGGCACATGGGGGTGGTATATACATATATACATATATTTAGAGTGAGAAGAAAATACATCAAAGCAAGGAAACTTAATTGATGAGTCTGGAAGAAGAGTATATAAGGCTGTTCTTGCAAAATTTCCTCTGTAAATTTAAAACCATTTAAAAGTTAAAAAAAAAAATAAACTTCTTAGCAAAAAATTTAATGCAAAACATAAAGGCTCCATTTAGATTTAGTGGATGATAGGAGGTGTTTGGAACTAATGTGGGGTTATACTCAAAATGCATTCAATAATGTAACTAGCCCAGCTTATGTCAATCAATGTTAATCATTACCTCAAAATCATTGCCTTCCCAAAAGTCAGCCCACAAGTAGAGGCTAGCACCTGAACTAACTCCCATTTTCAACACAAAGTGTCTCTGGGCCCAGGGGACAAATTCAGCTCCCTCACGGAATGCTTCTACGAGGTGACAGTAACGGCTGCTGAGCAAGATGGCGAAGCATGGTAAGTTCTGGGCAAGATTGCCATCTTGGAAGCATGGTAAGATCCGTGCGAATGAGTTCTGAAGACTCTTCTTCAGGGAAACAAGATGACTCTCTGTGTACAGAACAGGAGTCCAAATGGATGTGAGCTATTCTAGTTTCCTTTCTGTCAGACTCTGTATTAAACGCTGGATGGTGCATTGTGCTGTGGGATTGTTCAGAAGGTCCAGATAGGAGACTGGTTGTTTTACACAGCCTTCCAAAGAGGACTGTGGAATGTATAATTACACGTCCTTTACTTGATTCTCATATTCCCTCTCCAAAATTCAGGAAAGTACCTGATGTCCCCATCTTATTTATTCTTAAAAGCCCATGTAAGGAATTGACACAGCTTGCTAGGATTCTGTAGGTACTAAGGGGGGAAGTCAGGAGAGTGAGCTGGTGTATTCTTAATGTTCTGAGCGTGTACAGGGTTTGCAGGGGAGTTACAGGTTTGCCTCTGTCTTACAGACTGTTTTCTCAGCTTGTGGAAATTAGGGCCTGACCGTTCTCTGCAGGTCAAACCATGTGATGGATAAACATTTGTAGGGGCAGGACCACACACCCTCCTGTTTTCTTATGCTATAAAATGAGACTCATACCCACCTCCCCAACACAGTGGACACTGGCAGGGGAAATCTAATCTGGATCACAATCTGGTTGATAAGTTAAAGGAATTATGACACTATTAGAATCAAATCACACTCTCAGTCCTCAGCAGGGCTTTTCTAGGGATAATTCAGGAACATGGCAGCTTACCTTCTCTTCCTTGTTTGGCAACGTGGGCAGCCTGGAGGGTGCGGTAATCCTTAGTAACTTACTCTTTTTAACGAGAATAGCCCGTTTGGAGTTTCTCTGTTCGATGTCTTCATAATCACTCATATTCCAGGCGAGAAAACCACGACTGTATCCTTGTTGCTTGTTCAGGACAAAAGGCATCGGCTGCCTGCAATAGGAACAAATAGAAAATGAAAGAAAATAGAAAAATAGAACAATCGAAAGCAAATAGAAAAGGTTTAGAAACAGCTGCCAGTCTTCAGTGGGTGAGATTGGTTCGTTCCTCACTGTTTGAGAAAATTTCTGGCCACAGAGCCAAGGGCATCTGAAAACCTAGCCTGCTTACCTTCCACTGAGGAGGTTCTAGTTATTTCCCCACACTCAGCATCTCCAGATGCTCAGCTGCTGTACATTCCTGCCCCCATGGACACCTGATAGAAGCCATAAACACTCCCATCTCCCCTTGCCTGTGGCTCTCAGTCAGAGCCATGTGTGGAAGACGCTGTGGAGCAGAAGGAAGCCAGGACCTAGTGAGACTGTTGGGTGGGTAACTGCTGCTTTTAAGGTTTCATGGAAACTAGGAAAAGTGCAATTCTGTAATTCCAAAGTCTAGCTTTAGAGGCGTTAGAAAGAAAATCTCCCCAGCACTGGCTTTAGAGAGGTTTACAGTATCAGCCGTGATTCCTTCTGTGGAACAGGCTTCAGTCCAATCAGCAGACTGTTGATTATCTCGTAACAGTCACATTTTATGCCAGAGGCACCTCTTGCCTGGCAGGCTGGTAGTGTAGCTTGTAGGTTCCACAGCTGGATAAGCTTACTGATGGCCCAGCCGGGCGGTGGTGGCGCACGCCTTTAATCCAGCACAGAGGCAGGTGGATTTCTGAGTTCGAGGCCAGCCTGGTCTACAGAGTGAGTTCCAGGACAGCCAGGGCTACACAGAGAAACCCTGTCTCGAAAAAAAACAAAAACAAAAACAAAACAAACAAACAAAGAAAAAAAAAAACAAGAAAGAAAGAAAGAAAGAGAGAGAAAGAAAGAGAGAGAGAAAAGAAAGATTACTGATGGTTCTTTCCCGCCAAACACCAAACATCCTACTTAGCACCCTCCTTCCGTACTTGAAACCTAGCCAGCAGGGAGGAAGCACTGGCTCAGTTACAGCTTGATTTCTCTGTGTCCTGCATCCAAATGACATAGACTCGTCAGAAATAGCGACTTATCATTGATTTCTGGTGGACAACCAAGAGCATTAGCCTTTGGCCTGTGCAATTCAGGTTACTTCTGGGACTCCCCCAGCCCCCATGAACAATACAGAAGGAGGTGGCCCCATACCTTCCCATGGTTTTGGTCCCCATAGTTTTTGCTGAGAAATCAGTTTTATGTCACCTTCTTTTAGCTGTTTCCCATAGTCTATCTTTATCATTGTCATTAAGGTTTGACCTGGTGTGTATAGCTGTGATTCTATTTATCTGGGCTCTATTGAGCTTCCTGAATATTCACCCTATTGTTTTGGCAGTGGTGATAAGATTGTCCAGTGATGACTCCAGTTGCATTAAAAGTGCCATATGTGTCCCCGGAAGTTCCTGCTCAGTTAGTTCAATGATCAGCCAATGATGGCCAAAGACTTTCTGACATGTTTTGCATCATTGAGGATTCTGGTCTTTTTACATATTGAGGTCTATGTCCATGTCCTGAAAGGCAGGTTACTATGAAAGTTAGCCTTAGTTTACCCTTTTCACAGTGCTTCAGGATCAGCCCAAGTGAGAGCCTGGATGACCTCAGGCCTTCTAGATGTATACAGTGTCTATCCCAGGCATCCTGCCGCCTAGATTCCTGGAGCTGTATTGACCCTTCTCATACATCCTCTGTGCATACTCTCGTTTTCTGCTTTGTTCCTTTAATATTTTTAGGCAGTTGCTGTTTGCCCCAACGCATTACCCTTACTGATAGCTGTGATATTGGATAACTGCTGCTAACTTATTTTTTGACAAATGCCCATGAGACAGAGCTGTTTATACACAAAATGAGCTGAAATCATTGAAAATTCCAGAAAAGGAGCTTTTCCTGGGTTTTCAAAGACAATAACTATGATATTTCTTTTTTTGGGGGGGTGCAGGGGTGGGGGTTTCAAGACAGGGTTTCTCTGTATAGCCCTGGCTGTCCTGGAACTCACTCTGTAGACCAGGCTGGCCTCGAACTCAGAAATCCGCCTGCCTCTGCCTCCCAAGTGCTGGGATTAAAGGTGTGCGCCACCGCCGGCTCAGCTTCACACACCCTGAGGAGCGTAGGCACCATTTTTCTTAAGCGCACCAAGAATGGTGGTTCATTTTTTTGTTTGTTTGTTTGTTTTTTAAAAAGGTAATTTTTATGAGTTGATTTTGTTTCATTGATTGGGTGGTTGGTTGTGTTGCTGTTGTTGTTTTGGTTTGGTTTTTGTTTTGTTTTGGTTTTTGGTTCTTGCCAGAGTTTTTGGTTTGATTTGTTTTGCACAAGAATATTTTTAAAGGTTCTTCCTTCACCATTTCTGAGGTGTCACCCAAGTTGAATTACTATAAATGAAATGGAGATTCATTTAAAGGCGATCAGCTGTCTCTTCTCTACCCCTCCTCCACACGCTGTGCTTGGTCCTGAGTCCCCACTAATGCACCCTGGTGGCTCTTAGCATCACCTTCCTGTGTGACGGACTGATTGCTCTCCACATGTTCTACTCTGATATCCCGGCAGCTCTCTGGTGCAGGGCCTCATCCTCCCTCCTCAGGGAGTCCTTGCAATTTGCCTTTCCAAATCTCTTCTCTCTAGCAGTCTAACTTCTCAGGCTATTTCATTCATATTTCTTTTTTTTAAGTACATTTATCTCTTTGTGTGCACATGTGTGCCATGGTGCATGTGTGTAGGCCAAAGAACAACTTGCAAAAGTCACTTCCCTTCTGCTATGTGAGTCCCAGAGATCAACCTCAGGTCATCAGAGTTGGCAGCAAAGGTCTTACCTGATGAACCACCTCTTCAGCCTCATTTACATTCTTTTGAATTTTTTATTCTGTCTGCCCTGTTACCAATGTCACTACCTTGAATTTTTCTTAGTTCTCATTTTTTTTTAAAAAGATTTATTTTAGATTAAAATCTTTGTGTATGAGTATTTTACCTTTACATGTGTGCAATGCCTGCAGAAGCCAGAAGAGGGCGTCAGATCCTCTGGAACTGGAGTTAGAGATGGTTGTGAGCCATCCTGTGAGTATGGGAACCAAACCCAGGTTCTCTGCAAGAAGTACCAAGTGCTCTTAATTGCTGAGTGATTGTCCCAGCATATGAGTGTGTGTGTGTGTGTGTGTGTGTGTGTTGGGACAATTGACCAAGAGCTTCACTCCTATTATACAAGTTCTCCACAACTAAGCTCAGCCCCAGTCCACTTATGTTTCTGTGTCTTTAGTATCTTCAGTGGGTTCTGACATAGAACACATTTACAGTCTATTTTGCTTGCATCAATAAAAATTTTTTAAAGTGCATTTTTTTTCTATTCTCCAGTTTGAGAGCCAGTGATTCCGCACATAGTGACGGGATCGGCGGTCAGTGGAAACGAACTTAGATTGACCTCTTCTTTTACTATTTAATTTTTTAAAATTACACAACGATGTTTAATATTTCTGCTACAACTGCCGGTTCAGAGATGACCAACTTTTTCCAAGCAGCCTGAACGTGGAGAAATGGGCTGAGGAGAGAAAATAGGCTTCGGCACTCAGGAAAGACTCTGAAAAGTGTCTAAAGCTGACAGGACGAGCTTGGCTTTCATGTGGACACTTGGGTCAGAGAAAATACTCCAGGCTGAAGAAGGGCCTCAAGGATGGGCTGCACTTGTTCTAGGTGCCTAGCCTTCTGTGAGGAGCTTCAACCACTGTGGAGTCAGTGGCTGCTTTGGTTCATGACCAAACAATTCAGTGACCTCTTTGTCACTGGCTTGAATGTTTTCATTAGATGATTAAAATAACTAGTTATTCTGGAGCACCAAGTGCCCAGCACCCACGGTGCCTGAAGCAACCCCTTTCTCTTCTGTCTGCAGCATTGACCCACATCTTGTGAGCTCTGTCTGGTGAACTAAAAATACTTCTAATAAATAGTTAAGCGGCTGTCTTTTGGATTCTGAGGTTAAATTTTAAAAGTGACTGTGTTGAGTTCCAGTGAGTCAGCCTCCCACACAATCTGTAGCACAGTGAGTTACTCACTTGAGTTTCAGTAGAGGAGCTTTCTTTGGGGCTTTCCGTTTTCCGTACCCACCATGAAGTGTGTATCCGTGTATTTCTAGCTTTTTGCTGAGGACCCTAATGACCTGTTCTCTCTTAAGTTCTTCCCTAAGGATCTGGCTCCTTCATTGGCTGCTTCCTCAAGGCACCATCAATATTTGCTCTTTCTATTTCTGGAAGTGAAAACAGTCCCATTGGCAAAGGGGAAGTTTTGAGCTACACATGCGGAAACACTTGGCAGGTCCTGTGTTGTCCAAGGGACAGGTCTTTCCCTCTCTCCTCTCCTTGGAACACTCACAGGAGACCTTTATTTCCATGGATCTTTTTACATCTTTGGTGCAGCCCACACCTACCATCAGATCGCTTAGAGAGACCCTTAAGATGAGTTTCTTCATATTTTCCTTTTCCACCCTAGCCATCCTTCAGCATAGGTGCATGAGGCAGGGGGTTACTGATGATCAACAGCAACAGAAGGGGTAATATTTCAGAGATGCCGACTGCTAAAAGTCATCCCTACCCTTACTGTGGGTGCTCTCCATCTCGCCACCAGAGGCCAGCTGGACTTAAACGCGGCCAGGCACCACCACTCAGCCCTTCTTGAGGTTTGGAAGGGTGGGACAGCATGGCAGGATGTTCCAGATTGGTGCCACACATATTGTAAGAGAGTTGAGTCCAGCTGACTCCGTCTCAACCCACCACCCTAGAATTATTTATGACTGTGCTGTACGACACTGCTCTCTAAACATTTCATCTTTTCCCCCCGGGGTAATGCTTATTTGATCCTGGATCAACAGCCTATCATAGACGTCACTAAAAACCGAAAAGTTGCTTTAGTTTTTGTTGTTGTTGTTGTTGTTGTTGTTGTTGTTGTTGTTAAACCACAGATCAAAAGAACATATGTATTTGACAGTTACTGATAGAAAAACATTTAAATGCAAAGGGGTTATCCTAGGGTAACTAATGCCCAGTGGAAAAAGAAGAGGGTGTATAACAAGAAGCTATCCTTTTTTAAAAGAGATTTCTTTTAATTTTAGCGCTCTTTCTCTCTCTCTCTCTCTCTCTCTCTCTCTCTCTCTCTCTCTCTCTCTCTCTTCTCTCTCTCGCTAACATATATATGTGCATGTAGGTTTGTTGCCCTTGGAAGCCAGAAGAGGGCTCTGGAACTAGAGGTACTAGCAGTTGGAGCTTCCTCCACATGGTGATTAGAACTAAACTCTGGTCCTCTGTAAGAACAGTAAGTACTCTTAGCCACTGAGCCATCTCTCCAGTGCCAAGAAGCAGGGTTTTTTTAATCTGTATGCATGTTTTGCTTAAATGTTATGTGTACATGTCACATGCATGCCATTTACCCAAGGAGCCAGAAGAGGGTGTCAGAACCCTGGAACTGGAGTTAAAGACCATTGTGAGAGAATCCACATGGGTGCTGGGAACTGGATCCAGGTCCCCATGGGTACAGCAAATGCTCACCTGCTGAGCCATATTCTAGCACTGCCCATTCCTTATGCCAAGACACTGTGCTTATTAGATAAAACCCTCAGTGGCTTATAGAATTCTCTAGAAGGCACATGCCATACTTGCTTTTTGTTTGGGCTTCAGGATGCTGGAAAAAATCAAGGGTCTATCTTTGAATTTAACAACCTACTTAAAATAAAGCCAAAAAGTAATTTTGAACTCAAATTTATGGCCAAATAAGACAAGTGATGGTCCCAAAGACCCAGAAGCTATTCAGTTGTGTATTTGTAACTTGTGCAAAGGAAGGGTGACATGCATCTATACCGTGACCCTTGGGTGATGAACTGCTTTTTCAGCAAGCTGTTCTTTCAGGTTTTGTTTTGGTTTGTTGTTGTTTTTCCTACAGTGTCAGCAATGTTTTGTTGTTCCTGTCTTTAAATAATAGGTGCCTTAGCCAGATTTTACAGTATAAGCATACATCTAGTATGTGTTCAGGGACTTACCAGATGTCTATGTCGTGTAGACAAAGACACTCACAGGGATATGAATAAGCATTTTTTTTCTAACTGCTATACCTAGAAACGAGTGACATGGGCACTAAGGAATTATGTGCATGCTAAACTTTCAAGGATAATCATTCATGGTGAAGCATGGAAGATCTATGTTTGTGTTATATGCATGTACATGTTAGTGTCTGTGCATGTGTTCTGCAAAGAGAGACCAGAGATCAGTATGGAGTTTTTCCTCAGTTCTTTTCCACCTTACTTTTTAAAACAGGGTTTCTGACTGAACTTAGAGACTAGCTGGCTAGTGAGCCCTGGGATCCTCTCTTATCTGACCCCCCACACACACACACTCTTATCACCTCTGCCCACTTCCCTACCCTGTGCTATGGTTAAAGACGTACCCTGCCACACCCGGCTTGTGTGGGAGTGCAGGGCTCTGCACTCAGCTCAGCCCTCGTGTTTGTTCAGCAAGCATGGTGTTAACTGAGCCATCTTCTCAGCCTTGAAGATAATTTTTAACACCTGCCTGAAACTCTTGTTCTTACTTAGAAGTTTCTCCATCCCACATAAAGAAAATGTCTACAGTTTTCGTGTACCATTAATAGTTCAAAAAACAAATTTATGAAACGGCTCATATGTGACAGAAATTATATTGAAAGGATAGGTAGGATAGAGATTATTTAAAGGTAAACAATGTGATTCTGTATAGCATAAAATCTATCCAGTTGAAAAGATAAAAATCAAATTGTTTCTCCAAGGAAGGCATTTGAGCGAGTATGAGAGGTCCCCTGAGTTGCCAGACATTCGAATGACGCTCAAAATGCTACTTTTAAGAGACAGAAAGGGCGGATGGATGTACAGCTTTCATTTTCTCTCTTGGAACAAAGCACCCACACACTCAAGAGATTGTTCAGCCTCGTGCATTATTACATGCACGTATGCTTATGCTTCAAACCTGGTGTTGTGGTCACTTGAGTTTGATTTATTGCTTTTATTTCCCAGGAAACATGACCACTTTATTGTAAAGGCTTTGTAAACCTTCTACCACTAGACCGAGTTAAAGAATTGAAACACGAATCGTCTCTGTGCCTTGAGTGAACACGTCTTCATTAATTTACCAGATTGGCTTCCTTCCCTGAGCTCCAGAATGTGACTAATGATGTCACCAGCACATTGCTGGTTGCCCTTCTGGACTCCAGCTGGGCTCCCCTACGCAGGCTCTGCAATCTACTCCAAGCAGTCCTCTAGCACAGAACAACAACATACTGCAAACGCTGCCGTTGCCAAGAACCTGCTTGCAATGTAGAAATACACAGAGGAACGGGTTGGCTGCTTCTCATTCGGTGTTTTAAAGTGACTTATGTGAAGTGACCACTGCACCAAGTACTCCCATGCACATAGCCTTAGAAGCAGGTGTCCAAATACCTAATAGATCATCCAAGGCCCCTATTAGGAATGCAGAATCACTCATGACACTGTCACATAAGCCATCCAGTGGCTTCTGCCAGCTTCAGCAGCCCAGGCTTCCTTTATTTATGCTGGTGCTTCCTGGACTTCCCTTGCTTCTTTGTGAGTGGCGAGGGATGAAAGGAAAGGCATGTTCGCTGTAGCTGCTTGGTGTCAGTTTGGAGCCTGTTCCTCTCTCTGGATAGGACATCTATTCCTTTATTAACTACAGTGAAAGGTGGTATAATTTGCTTTTACTCGTTTGCAAAACTAAAGCACACACAATGAACAAATGACAGTGCCCCACTATTCATCACACAAGTGGACAGATAAGTGCACCCCACCACTCATCACATAGTAGCCAATTCCTAACCTTATCAGCTAGCCCCCACCAACCTCCTCTGGCCCCAGCTCGATTTGGAGGCTGCAGGCCCTAGCTTCCCCGAGGCCTTACATGACTGCTGCTTTTTCTCATTCCAGTGCATGGCTGCAAAAGCCCCCCACTCTTCTCTGCTTCTCTCTTTCCTTTTTCTGGGACCCAGAAGTCCCACCTGTCCCTTCTATCCAGCCATTGGCCCCAGGCCTTCTTTATTGACACAATCAAGAACCAATTAGGGAATCAGCACCTCCCCTACATCTCACTTTCTCTCTCCAATAAAAGATAAAAACAAATTTTAAAAACCTCTTCTCCTAGAGATAAATTGAACAGAACCATAACAATTAAGTAAATTACACAGTATTAGGTACAAATGACATCTAGTCCATCAATTTGTGAATTAGACAAAGTACTCTACCCTATTTGCTAACTGAAAGAATTATGATTCTATCCCTGGATTATGTTTAAGTTTTTACCCTGTAATGTCACTTGAAAGCCATGTCATCTACTCTATAAACTCTATGTTAAACAACTTGAGTATGATTATGAGACTAAAACTAGTCTTTAATCCAAGAGTTGAGTTGTCTCCTAACTTCTTTTTAAATTATGCAAAGAAGTTTATTAAGACCAAAATAAGACAATGAAACGGGGAAAAACATCTAGGACAGAAATAAACATGGCATTCAGCCTTGAGTTCCAGCTCAGCCTTGGCTCCATAGTGAATTCTAGCCCAGCACTTGCTTAAAACTAAAACCCAAGCCAATTAAACAAAAGCCACCGGGTTACAAACAAAATGACAACAGTTTTCTGGAGTAACAAGGTTAATTACCATTACTTAGTGTTCCAATTTATCACTTAAAGCAATTCATTGGCCCACCTGAACCAACATCAAAAAAGCACTATACTTTTAATATTATAGTTAGTGACAAAGTTTTCCTAATACAAGGGGTCTCTTTATAACCACTGTAACTACTTTGTTTTTTTCTAGCACACTCCATATTGGTACCTAGGTTACTGGCTTTACATACAACCTCTACCGACAGTAAAAGTTAAAAAGCAAAACCAGGTACCTGCATACCTTTACAATACTTACTTTACAACACTTGTAAATCACAGGTAGACATAATTTTCTCCTATCCTCCCTGCTTTGATAAATATACAAGCTTTGTTACAAAAATAATGGAAAAATGTTGAAACCAATCTACTATAACTCAGAAATCTGATCAATCCTTGCCCAGTATCCAAAGTCAAGATAAAAAGGCAGGCCGTAACTTACTCCTGGTTCTTACCATATCATTTCTATAATTCTCATGTTCTCAAAATACACCAATTTCCAGTTAGTGCCTCCATTAATTCATAGTCCAGCACTGACTCGAGGGGAGGCAAACCTGTCGCTTTAGTGTCAGTCTCAATGAGGACATCGGCCTCCTCCTGAACCAGCCTGCAGCAAGCACAACTTAACCTTAGTACAGTCTTAGCTTTTCAGAACAGGTCCAGAGGGGAGACTACTACTTCCTCCTCTCCCCACTTGGTGCGGCACTCCTTTCTTCTTGCCACCTAAAGCAGGCGACCTGGAATCCTTCTTACCTCCTTACCACTCCTTTCCTTTTCTCTCCCTGGCCTGGCGGCGGGCCTCACTTTCTCCTGCCCGAAGGTCCATGCTGGCCCCCTTTTCTCTTGCCTTTCTGGCTCATCTTCCTCCTCTTGGCAGCCTCCTCTTGGTCCTCTTCCCTCCTCTGCTTGTTGGTGATTCTTGTCACGTCCAGCTGAGGTTTCTTCCTGTTTATGACTCGAAGTAGCTCCAACTGGTTCTTTTTCTAGACGTCCCCCAAAAGGGGCTGAAACTGGCGCTTTCTCCTTGGGAGGCGCTCCTGGAAGCGTTCCACCGAAGCGTGAAGACCTTGGCCGCTTGCATGGTGTGGCCCAACTCCTCCTTACTCTGGTGTCCGTTATGGTGAAGGCCGGCTGAGCTGGGCATCTGCATCTTGTGCGCGCGCGCGCGAGCAGGGTTCCGTAGACGGTTCAGCTCGTTCTTGGCCACACGTTCTTCCTTGGCCTGAATCCTCTTGACGAACTGGTCTTCCATGGGATCGGAGCTCTCAGGCACCTTGATCAGCCATTCCTTAGGATCATCCTGGGAGCGCTTGTAGCCCCAACGGCACCGCCACTGGCCGCTCATCTCGTCCCCACACGAGGTTGGTCTTCTTCTAAAAGCATCTAAGTACTAAGGTGTGATGGTTTGTATACGCTTGGCCCAGGGAGTGACACTATTAGAAGGTGTGGCCCTGTTTGAGTAGGTGTGTCACTGTGGGTGTGGGCTATAAGACCCTCACCCTAGCTGCTTGGAGGTCAGTCTCCTCATAGCAGTCTTTAGATGAAGATATAGAACTCTCTCAGCAATCATGCTTCTACCATGCCTGCCTGTCATGCTCCCACCCTGATGATATTGGACTGAATCTCTGAACCTGCAAGCCAGCCAAGCTCTGTGATGTTCATTTTGGTCCGATAATATAGCCTACTAGAGGTTATAAAGGTATCTGTAAGTCGAGTCCATATGTCTGATGTCCCTGCAGTGCTTTGAATGCCTTTGAGGAGTGGAGAGCACTAACCTAGAACACTTGAGGACTTAGGCTCATCCCTAGCACTGAAAATGCAAAATCCCTTGGAATAATTCTTGCCTTTGGTCAAACCATAAACTGGAAATACACTCAGGTTTAAACAACTTTATATTTAAAATGACTTATTTTGGAATAAGGAATGATATAATCATGGCCCCAAGCCACGATGACTTCCTGTTTTTGTTCTTGATGTTGTCATGACCATATGTGTCGAGGTGGAGCTGAGGAGGAGGTACCACCTTGGTGGGTGGTGTCTTACTGAACAGCTGCAAAGAGCATCTTAGCTTCTGGGAGAAATGTCTTGAAGCCCTCAGCTCTGCTCCATGAAGAAGACATTTGTTTAGCCACCCACCATGCCATCCATCCTTGAATTTTAATGAGTTAGCCTTTAGGCTGCTAGACAGAAAACAAGCCAGGCATTCTGCATCAACCCTGTCAGCTTCACACACTGCCTCCGAGACTAGAAATGAACTGTTTTTATTGTCGAATACATGATAATTGGGTTCAAAGAGGAATTTGTCTGAACATGCAAATTACATCTGTAAATAGCAACACTTTGGACTTGAAATCCAGCCACTCACAAAGCTGACCCTACGGATCCTTCAGATAGGGTAGCCTTCTCTAGATCCTGCCCAAAGTTAAGTCTTTAAGTCCTATTGTAACTGATACTGAACTGTTAGGTTTTAGGTATCTGAACCAGCGTTAAGTATACTACCTGTCCACAAACACTGCTGATTAAATATTCCTATTGCCGCATCAACTGTCATGTGTCATTTCTTCTGTGTCTGCTCCCCAGCCTCTAAGCAGTCCCCTGGAAGGTGATAAGTTCTTCAAAGGCAAAATTCAACTTATTCCCTTGGAATCACAAAGCAGCAATGATGCTGGACAAAACTGAATCTGGATTCTAACGGATAAGCACAAGATGATGTTGAGGGTCCTACATGCACAAGAGCTGTCATTTTAAAGACAGGATGCTTCATGCCATACACACCTTTTACCCTAATACTACAGTCAACACTTGCATATTTGATCATCTCACTTTGAAAGCTGTTCACTGTTTAGGCCAGCTGGAGATTATTTGACTGTTTGCTGTGAGGAGCACAATATCATGTTACTAAAAGATTATACCCAGCAGCTCCCCGTTCAGTTTTTCCTGGATTCTCTGTCAAGGCAGGTTATCTTTTCTTAGAACAAGTGGAAACGCTTGTTCATGTGAACACAGGGTTTCCAGCCTTCAGCCTCCAGGAGGTCTTTAGGAGAAGACAATAGTGAGCTTCTGGCAGGTCACATTCTTTTTAGTAGCTATCTCAGACTTCTTGAATCCACAAGCCCCCTCCTCACTTCAGATTGTCAGTACTCTCAGCGGTCCTTGACCGATAGGACCGGACACTTGATAAGACTTCAGTTACTTAGTACTCTTCAAGAATTGTTAAAAGAAGTGTGCTAGTTTGAATGACAAACCCTCCCCCAGGGAGTGGCATTATTTGAAAGGATTATGACCTGTGGCCTGTGGAAGTAGGTGTGGCATTGTTGGAAGTTTATCTTGTGAAGGGGTGGGTGGGGGTGGCTTTGAGGTTTCCGAAACTCAAGCCAGGTTAACAGTCTCTCTCTGCTGTTTGCTCATCAGATGTAGAACTCTCAGCTACCTCCCCAGCACCGTGGCTGCTGGCATGCCTCCATGCTTCCCACCATGACAACAATGGACCAAACCTCTGAACCTGTAAGCTAGCCCCAATAAAATGTTTTCCTTTATAAAAGTTGCCGTGGTCATCATGTCTTTTCACAGCAATAAAACCCTAACTAAGAGTTTTCTGTGGTATCTATTTTACCGCCAAACTTTTTTTTTTTTTTAAATGACATGTTACCCTGTCTCGAAAAACCAAAAAAAAAAAAAAGACATGTTCACAAACCCATGCATACACAAGACTTCATGGAGAACACCAAGGCCATCAGATACAGGCGCAAACCCCCACCGCACACGTGTACCACCATGCTGGTTCCTTTCAGTTTGAGAATGAAGGCACTTGCTTCTATCCAAGGCTACTTTCACCCCTGTTCTTGAATCTGCAGTGCATCCCTCCCTCCGGAGACTCGCTCCACAGCCTACATGTCTAACGCTGCACCTCACATCCCTAACAGTTTCGGTCCTTTGGGTGGGTGCCTGTAGTTGCTATTTCCCTGCTCTTCCCTCTCATCCAGAATTTTCAGAGACCATGGTGTGTGTGTTTATTCTACTTACCTGCCGTTCTCCTGCTCCCCAACCCCTCTGTGCTTCTGTCGCTTCAGATAGTCTTTTCCCAAGCTGTTCTGTTCTTGCTTTTCAACTTCCTTTCTACTTTCTTCAGTGGATACAGTTCAGTACATAGCTTATATTAATTTTGGTCTCCCAGATTTTTGTTACTGGCTTTCTTTTCATTATTTCTCCTTTTTGTAAAAAAAAAAGTTTTAATTTCCTACAAACAAACATGCTTTCTCTTTCTCTGATCTCATCACATATTTTTAAATGCTACTCAATATGACAAGCACAGAGCTTCACACCGCCTGGGTGTACCTTGGATGCTTCAGACACCCGACCTCTTCATCTCAGCCCTTCCTCTAGTAACGGACATGCTTCTGGACTCCGTCTGAGCTGATACACTGTCCGGTCATTTAAGCTAGAAGTAGGGTTCTCATTGCCTGACCTTTGCCTTTGTTGCGCACATTTAATAATGAACACTGGCTAATTTTATTTGTTGTTTTCTCTTGTTGCTTTTAATGTTTTTCATTTTTGTGTATATGTGTATACAGACCTATTTGTCTGTGGTGTATCACATGTATGCAGTACCCATGGAGGCCAGAAAGGGGTGTGGGATTCCCTGGAACTAGAGTCACAGGCAATTGTAAGTGACCTGATGTTGGTGACTATAAGAATATCTAAAACATCCGTGGCCATGGCATGTTTGTGGTTTTACAAATTTGTACAGGTGATGTTGAAAACCTGAGTACCCTGTCCTAGCTAGCTTTAACTGTCAACTCAACCAAGAGCCACCTGAAAAAGGAGTCTCAAATGAGGGATTGCTCAGATCAGATTGGCCTGTGGGCATGCCTGTGGAAGACTGTCGTGATTGCTAATTGATATAGTAGAGCCCAGTCCACTGTGGGCAGGAGGACTTCCTGTGTAGGTGGCTCTGGCTGTCTAAGAAAGCTACCTAAGCATGAATATGAATGATAGAACCTGCAAGGACCATTTATGGTTTCTGCTTCAGCTTCTGGCCGTGGATTGCTGCCTGACCTTCCTTAATGATAGTCTGCTACCTGGGAGTGTAAGGCAAAAAAAAAAAAAAAAAAAAAAAAAGAACCCTTTCATCCCCTAAGCTGTTTTTGGTCAATGCTTGTGACAGCACCACAAATTAGAACACGCCCATACCATACCTTCTCTTTTTAATTTTTCTTTCTCTTAGCTCTTTCCTGTCATCACCTGTTTGGCCAGGACTATTTTAGGTCAGCTATTTATTCATGGATTGTAGTCAGTACTTTGATTGCCATGAACCATCCTGTAAGGTCCAGCAGAACTGCTCCCTAGGTCTAAGTGCAACAGGCCTGGTGTCTGGGATGCTGAAGAATGCAGATGATAGGCCAGGGAGTAGAGAGTTCTCTCTCTTTTTTTAACACCTAGAACAGATAGGCAGGTTTAACTCCCACTGTCTGTGTTACCAGGAATTGGCAAGGAAAGACTCATGTTCTGAAATGAACTGAATTTCTTCCTCATTTAGGCAATCACTAATAGACTAGTGAATGTTCTTCTCAAACATACCATTGTCTTCATCCTCAGCTGCCTTGATTTCTAATGAGTAGCTCTTTAACATCAGTTGCATTTAGCCTAAACGTTCTTTATGATGAGGACATTCATTCATTCAACATGAATGAATGAATAATGTCGGGCGTCAGCTTCTGGACATGCTGTGGCTATTGCAACCCTGACCTTACAGCAGTTGTGGTTACCTACACAGGACTGACACACAACCAAGCCCTCCCCACCCCTCCAAATCCCAGCGTACATAGAGTAGATGATCTCCAGGCCCCATCACTCACTGAGGAGCTGCTAGCAGTTGACAGTTGCTAGGGAAGGGAGAATCATCCTCTTCTGAGGGTGTTCTCACTGGTAGGAGTCCCATGCTACAGTGGATAGCCCCTCACCCATGCACATACGAGCAACATTGGACTTAGTGAATTATTAGGGAAAATAAAAGATATAAGTTGGGGGGGGGCATTGAAGAGGATATAGGAGGTGGTAGAGAGTGAAAATTCAGTCGATATGATCATATTTTATTGTGTACATGTAAGAAATTCTCAAAAATAAAGAATAAAATGTTAAAAAGAAATAATCATTGTATTAGGAAAAAAAAAATGGGGCACAAGCCAGTGGAAGCTGGACAGGCTCAATGAAGGCTGGCGGGCACCACAATGATGAACGAATAAATGAGCAGTGGGGATGGGGGAAGGGCAGAAGAGTACAGCAGAGCATATGCTGTGGGAGGAGACTGAACTTTGGTCCTTGATGTCATTGAGGGCCATGAGTGAGTCAGTGGTCCTGATGTGGCCATGGGCCGGGTTGATGTCTATGGCCTTTATACTGCCTAACTCCATGCAGATCTCCTTAGTCTATGCTTCAGCCTAAAGCCATGTTGATATCCCTGGGCTGGGCTGCTATCTGAGGCCGCCATGCTGTCCATGGCTCCATCTGCATGGTACTGCATGGTACTGGATCTGGGGTCTTTGTTGATGTCTGTGGTTAGGTGTGTGTTACTACCTGATGTCATGCAGATATCTGCGGGCTGTGGTGCCACCTGAAGCCATGTTGATGTTTGTGGGGTACGCTGCTTTTGGGGCCATACCAATCTGAGTAGCCTCTGCCACCACCTGAAACCCTGTTGATATCTGGGCTCATGCTGCTACTGAGGGCCACATCTGGGTCTGTGGTTCTACTACAGCCAGAGTCTGTCATGTCTGTGGAGCATGTTAGCAACTGAAGGCCATGTGGACGTCCATGGTCTATGCTGGAACTTGAAGTCATGTGGATGTCCTTGGGTCGTGCTGCAGCTGGAGGCCATATTGATGTGAGTGGCCTGCGCAGCCTCTGGGGGCCATACCAATCTGAGTACCCCCTGTGGCCACGTGAAACCATGTTTATATCTGGGACTATGCTGCTACTGAGGGTCACATCTGGGTCTGTGGTCCTACTGTAGTCAGAGTCTGTCATGTCTGTGGAGCATGTTAACAACTGAAGGCCATGTGGATGTCCTGAAATCATGCTGATGTTCCTGGGTCGTGCTGCAGCTGGGGGCCATATTGATGCGAATGGCCTACACTGCCTCTGGGGGCCATACCAATCTGAGTAGTCTGTGCTGTCACCTGAAGATACGTAATCTCGGCCTGTGCTACTACTGGGGCCCATGTCTGGTTCTGTGTTCCCAGATTCTGTGTTGATGTCTGGGGGGATGGTACCAACTGAAGGCCATGGTCTGTGCTGCCACCGGAAGCCTCAGGTTGTGGTGCAGCTTGGGGCAATATTGATGTGAGTGGCCTGATCGGCCCCCTGAGGCCTTGATGTCCGTTGTCTGGGCTGCCTCCGAGATCCTTGTCTAGGTCAGAGTTCTTCCTGCCGGCTGTGTTCATCATCAGAAACCATGAGGAACCCCATGGTCCATGCTCCAGCTGACTGTAAAGAGCAAGGAAGCTGCTTTGGCAGTAATATTGATGACTGCAGACTCACAACTCAAAAAGAGGGACATGGAAGGCTTCTGTGACAACCTCTACCCCCTTCCCATACCCATCCCTCAAAAAGTAACAGCCTAAAAAGGAAACCATCAAAGAGGACTCCTAAAAATTGTGATAAGGATGCTGAAGAGGCAAATGTGCAGGTGAAGGACTCAATTTTCTTTAGGGAGTAGGGCACTGGTACTTTGACCATGCTCCAGTAAGAAAACACAGATTGGACTTGTTTATTGTTGTTGTTGTTATTGGGTGGGGAAGGTCATAAGGGGTGGGTGGCAGACACAGAAGGAGTGGGAAGTGAGTATGATCGGGATGTATGATATAAAATTCCCAAAGAATCAATGAAAATGTTATTTTGAAAAAAAGAGGAAAAAAAAGGCAGAATTTTGTTACTTTCTGCTTATGGAATTCTCTTCAATGCCCCAGACACTGACAACTTTAAAAATAGAAAGCTGTCAAAATTTATGGATGTTTTGAGAAAAATAACTCCATGAAACAAGCACACATTTATCTACGAATACATTTTTAAATAGTGGCTGTCATTAAGTCTGCTAGCTTAACAACTGGTTTTGGCAAGATTTCTTAAGAATAACAGGCACTTTTCTACATGGCACCCAGCTAATGCTAAATAAAGGAATACCATACACCGGTCTGAAGAAACAGAAAGCCTTCCTTATTCAGGCCCGAGAATGTTTCCTTGGCATTGAAGATCCTGGTTTTAGCTGGAAATTTTCTTCAGTTTAGGAGTCCCAGTGATTATAATTCTGACTATTGCTGTTTTCCCATACTATAATTAATTATTTTTTTGCCAAGCAAAATATTTGTACATGTACTTAAAATGGTGCTTTTCATCATTTCTTTTACAAAGGAATTTAAATACAGCATGCATCTAAGTAGCACTAAGACACATCTCTTCTTTCTCTGCTACCTTTTCAGCATTCTTCCCTCCAAAGCTACTTAAGCCTCTTGTCTACAGCATCCCACTTTGCCTGCCCTGTCTACACTGATGCTTCTCTGGGCCCTGGACTGCCAAGTTCCTGACTCTTTTATTGGCTTCTGAGGAAACACTTCACCCACCATGTTTCTTGGTACCTTGTCTCCCAATGGGTCCTTGTATTTCTCTCTTTGACTAGACAGCATTCTCCCTTCACTTCCTGAAGGCTAATGCTCAATGGTAACTTTTGGTTTGACAAGTTTGGAGACGCCCACTTTCTATCTCTGCTCGTGATCACTGGCTGAACATGGAATTCTACACTGCACATCCTTCTCTACTTCTAGGGGCCATACTGTAGCAGATGAGGTGGGTGACATGCTGCTCTCTCAGCTCCCAGTCCCATCTCCTGGAGAGATCTGTTTTCCTCTGGATGCTTCCTGCACTCTCCTCAAGCTCAGGACGGTTCTCAATGACACTACAGCATAGTTTGTTAGTCACATTTAATGAATGCTTTCAATATGGAAATCATCCATTCCCTTAAAGGACATTTTCTTGAATTACTGTTTTTCTCTTTTGTACTTCTGGCCTCTTTCTGGACCTATTATCCATTGGGTATTAGAAAATTTAATTTTTATATGTTTTCCTTATTTGTTTTTCTGTCTGTTAAGAATTTTTTGCATACTTTTTTGGGGAAATCCACTCAGCTACATAGTGTGGATTTTTATGCTATAGATAATCTTTATACTGATTGTTTTCATCAATAAGGATTTTAAAATATCTTTTATATATTCTTTAAACAATTTCATACATGCACACAATGTATTTTTATCCCATTATCCTCATTTTCCCCTTCTGACTTCCGTAAGAACTCAATGGATCTCCTTCTGATCCATTTTCATAGCCTCCTGTTAAAATGTTGACTTATCTTGTTGGCTGGCTCTTGTATGGGTAACCATAATTGTAGTAAGTTCATGAGTTCAACAGCTATATCATGTCTAGAAGACAGCAGTTCACAGAACATCTCCCCATCTTCCTACTCTTAAATTCTTTCCGCTCCTTCTTTATTAAAATTCCCTGAACCTTGGTGGGAGAGTTGACACAGGTGTTCTCTGCGGGGCTGGGAACATTTAACAGTTACTTATTCCCAGACCTTTGACTAGCTGTGAATTGCTGTGTTAACTGCTGCCCACTACAGAAAGGAGTTATCCGGCAAAGGTTGACAGGAGCATTAATCTGGGGGTAATCATATTTAGAAGGCAGTTGGGCAACATGTCCATTTAGCAACAGAAGTAGGTTTACCCACCCCAAGGCCTATCTCCTCCCTCCTCCTTGTTCTTGTTCTTTTAGCCAGGTTTACAGTGCCAGGTACAAATTCCATCCTATGGAATGGGCCTCAAATCCAATGAGAAAGTAGGTGGTTGCTCCTATAAACTTCTTGTCATGTTGGCACACCTTCAGTGTGCCAGGCCAGTGTGATAGGATACAGCAATCCCTGTTGTGTGCACTGATGATTTTTCTCTTTTATGGCCTGAATGATACTTTTTAACATTGCTAGCCAGCAGGTAGGAAGCTTTGAGGTCAGTTTCAACTTGATTTCTCTATGTCTTGCAATGAAAATGTATTGTGTCTATTGCAGTCTATTTAATAATGGAGAACGAAGAAGAGCAACGGCAATAGCCTGTATTGTTTGAGGAGATTTGGTGGCCACTATACCACAATGAGGACTTTAATAGATGCATTTGATTTATTTCAAAGCATTTCATTAACTGAGAAGTACTTATAAATCGAATGCCTGATTTGCTAGTTGTAGTTTCAGTTTATCCATTGTCCTGGAGACCCATTCGTTCGTTTCCTCTTATGCTCTCAAGAGTGTGTTGGGTGACAAATTTATGATTACATCACTCATTGAGTCCTTGATGTATCCCAGTGTCCTAAGTGCTATATGTGTAACAATGCTGTCTATACTATAACCCTGCATAGGAGATCCTGTCACCATCACTTTAAAGACTGAGAAAGTAAGGGCATACTTAAATAACCCATCTCAAGTGTCACAGCCACTAGGCAGTGTATACCAAGAACTGGATTAAATGTAAGGGAACTAATGGAAAACCAAAATACTTCTGTGTCTCACAGTCTCACAGGAGGCATAACAGCATGCAACAAAGCTGAGTGTATCTTTAACAGTAGAGCTAAAGAGAGAAGGCTGAAGGGATTGCTACAGGATTTACAAAGGATAGATCATGTTAAAGTTGCCTTTTGAAGCATGAGTCAGGGACTTCCAGAGACCTGGAGGTACTCCCCACTGTGTTCATACATTACTTCCCATGTGGTCTTCTCCTACTGGATTAAGCCATCATGATTGTATTCCATTTTCATTTCCTGTTACTATGATGGCAGGGGCCATGCTTGGGCTCAACTTTGGTTTCTTAATACCTGTTGCACAGAACATGCTCACTGGTGAAAGTGTGGGTGAATTCCTCATCACAGGACTAAATTGAAGACATGTGGGAGGTGTTTTCGGAGATAGTTTGAAGGAAATTGTAGTCAGGTCAAAGAGCCTTTATTAAGAAGTACAAACAGAGAAGACTACAGTAGGATTGAAGAGGAAGGCCCACAGAGACAATGTCAGATGGTGGTGGTGGTGTCTGGGGGCCCAGTGTCTGGTGTGGAGCAGCTCTCTGACTGGGTGACAGGGATGGATAGAAGTCTGATTGGTCAGTGAGTTGACCAATTGATTCTCACGACAGATATGGGGACAACGAAGTGGGAGAGGAGTTAAAATCATTGATTCAATAGGGTTATTTGAGGTGACCAGCTGGCTGCTTTTACCTCTGAAGACTAGACTTGAATATGAACATTTCATGTTTGCTGCTGATTGCTCCGGTAATGAAGATCACATTATGGAGAAAGTAAATTTTATTGATTAATCAGTACTCTTTGCTTTTGATTTGAAAGAAAGACATATCCTGAACTACAGGAACACTGTCCTTACTCAAACTTGGCTTCTAAATTCATGGAGCTTTAGAGAACCCACTGCTTTTCAGGTGACTCATGCTCAGCTAACATCACACAGTAATGCCTGTCACCAAAATATGTGAGCATATTCCAGAGAGCTATAAGAATTCTTCCCCAAGAAATAATGAATTTTCTACAGTAAATTTAAGTTTTCACTTAAAGAACCTTACTATAGTTTGAATCTCAGTGTGTGTGTGTGGTGTGTGTGTGTGTGTGTGTGTGTGTGTGTGTATGAGAGAGAGAGACAGAGAGGATGAGGGAGAGGATGAGGGAGAGGGATGTAGTGGGACATTTTTCCCAAAAGTTGGGAGGAGCTAAGATGGGAGGAGTAAGGAGAGGAAGAGAAGGAGTAGAAGAAGAGAAGAAGGAAGAGAAGGAGCTAGGGGAGAGAGGACCAGAGACAGGGGAACATGGAAGCAGATGTGCACCTGTTTCTAGCAGTCAAAGGTAGTTAATATATCTAAGTTGGGTATTGGGTTATACCTCTGATTGTGTGGACATCTTCTTATTAAACATTAAATAATCTAAGCATTAGAGTCTCATTTTCTACTGGGGCTGTGTAGATGGCGGGATGGTCTGGGCTCAGCCCAGCCTTGTGGAGACAGAATGGAATATTGGCAGAGCCATCTCCCACGTTGGTGTCTCATGGGTGGCAGGGCTGGTGTTTCTGGCTGGCCGTTTCTAGCTGTGGCATGCGCATGGCCTCTGGCCACTTCCAGCTGCAGAGCACTTGGCTTCAGGCCCAGGCACATGGTGGCCTGAGCTAAGCAGTGCCACTGCCACATAGATAGTTGGCCTGTCCAGCGGCCTTCATTTAAATATATAACTCAACAGAGGGAGAGGGAGAGGAGAGGAAGGGAGAGGGAGAGGGAGAGGGAGAGGGAGAGGGAGAGGGAGAGGGAGAGGGAGAGGAGAGGGAGAGGGAGAGGGAGAGGGAGAGGTTCTCTCTCTCATTGGGCTAGTTTGCCCATTAGGCTAAGCTAGCTAGCAGGTCAGGGAGCCTCAGTGATCCACCTGTCTTTCTTTTAGTGCTACTGGGATTGTAGGTATATGCCACCATGCCTGGCTTTTTTTTTTTTTTTTTAATGTGGGTTCTAGGGATCAGACGCAGGTCTTCATGCTTGTGAAGAAAGAACTTTACCCTTGAATGTCTCTCAACGGTCCATGTTTTGAAGGCTCGATGGAATCTTTAGGCCATAGCTCCTCCTGTGTCTCTCTCTGCTATCTAGGTGCCATAAGGTAGCAGTGCTCATCTGTCCTCTCCTCCTCTCCTCACAACCTCTCTTCTCTAACCCACTCGCGGCAGTGTACTGGGTCATCATCCAAACAGGCTCAAGCAAACATGGGCTGAAACCTTTGAAACTATAAGCCAAAGCAAAGCTCTTCCTTTTAAAGTTAATTTTCTTGGGCATTTTGCCACACTAATAGGAAGCTGACTAATGCAAACCTCTTATTTGAAAGATTATTGTTAAAGTTTGTTCTCATAGGAAAACAAGAGAAAGAAGGTAGTTCTAGTTAGCCATCCTTTATATTTTAAATGTATATACAGGGTGGGATCTGTACTGTTACAGGATTTGCTTGCCTCTTACAACACTGAACCCTGCCAATTCATCGTTTACCAGTAGTCTCTGATGACCTCTCTCACTGGAACATAAACTGTTCCGCTGTTTCATGTCCTTGTCATTTATTCTTGTTGATGTTAGAAGTGCTGTGTGTATGTGCCGGAAATACCTAGCTGTAAGCAGAGGAGACTGTATGAAGATGAGTGGACCATCCAATGGCCTAGCTAGGGAAATCTGGGCTATTTAAAGCAGAGATGTGCTTACTTTAATTTAGAAGAAAAAAGTAAAGAGCTGACTCTACACGGCATGATGGTGCTGTCCTGTCCATGCCCAGAATGCTTACATCTGACTGGCAAGAGAAACTAGAGAGTAAAAAGCCTGATGGCAACTCTTAGATTCCAAGCACCTGGCACACATCGGGCCACCATTTCATAGCCGCTGAAATACATCTTCACTGTTCTGTAAGACTCAATAACTGTACAACATGACACACCTTTGATTTAATACGGCTCTCTGTTCTCAAGAAAAAGAGGCAGCATGTGTGGATGCTACATTATTTATACAACAGTCTGACTTCAAGTAAGCTAACATCTTCAAAGTATGCCTACAGATGTGGATGGATGGATGGATGGATGGATGGATGGATGGATGGATGGAATCCTGCAATGTTCTCTGTTGAATACCTCGTCTCAGAAACAGAGTGGATGCCAATTGGCAAACATTATTCAGTGCTGGGAACACTAACTCAGATCATCCTGCTACCGTGCTACTTTTTCTGCGGTCACACATAATTCCAGATGTTTTCCTTGCTTCTGTTTACTGCTGTTGAATGCTGAAGAATCCTCTTAGATTCTTCACTCCCTGCCATCATCCTGTCATCTCAAGGGACCCAATGTAAGGCTCCCTTGCCTGCTTCACGTCTTTCATTGAATCTGGCCCCTTGTGTGAGAAACCTTGCTCGCAAGGCTTCATCCCTTCTCTCCCCATCTAGTCTGTGGCTCTTAGTTCTGGCTGGTTATCCTAGGCAGGGAGGGAGATCTATTTAAAATACCAGAGCCCAGATCCCAGTCTAGATCAATGGAAACCGTCAGCTTAGTCTGAAAGATTAGCTTGAGGATTCGATTTCTTCACCAGCAACCTTCTGGTAACATTAACATTGCTCTATGAAATTATGGCATGTACTTAGCAGTCAGTTTGAAGACATTTTCTCCCCTCTTCATTTGTCTGTACGGTCTGTTTTCTCTAAAAGCTCAACTGAGTCCAGTTTCTATATTTAGAAGCTCTTTAATTTAGAAGAAAAAGTAAAGAGCTAACTTCACACGGCATGACTGCTCACTGTCCATCCAAGCCCAGAATTCTTACATCTGACTGGCAAGAAACTAGAGAGTAAAAAGGCTGTAAACCAGGCTTTACTTATTTCAGCTTATCTGAAGACCCAAGATAGGTCTGTACAAATAAGATGCCTCCTAGCCAATCTTGTCACAACTCTTCCTGTCACCTACCATCCATTCTCCACACAGCATTCCAGCTTTCAAGAGTACCTTAGCAAAGGGACATGGATTGTGTTCCTTCGGATTTCAACCCTCCAAGTGAGCTCTCTTTGTTCTTAGATTAAAATCCATACTCTCCAAACAGGTCCACACGTTTCCAGTAAGTGTAATCCCTTGTCTTCCCACTCTCCCAGGATTTCTGTGACCCAGACATAGATCCTAGTTTGACGTGTTTCTTCGCCTGGCTTAAGTAGCTTCTGAACTCATACTCGCCTTTTCACTATCCCCTCCATGACAGACTAAATTCATAATTGTACATAGACTTATGAATGAGAAGAGATAAGTGTATTGAAAAGCATGCTTGAGCCGGGGGTGGTGGCACACGCCTTTAATCCCAGCACTTGGGAGGCAGAGGCAGGTGCATTTCTGAGTTTGAGGCCAAGTCTGCTTTACAGAGGGAGTTTCAGGACAGCCAGGGCTATACAGAGAAACCCCGTCTCAAAAAACTGAAAAAAAAAAAAAAAAAAAAAAAAGCATGCTTGGATTAACCAACATGAACTTTATCAAAAGTATTATCAGTTCACTTCCTCATAAGCCCTTCAAGCCTTAGCCAGGTTCACAAAACTGGATGAAGCAGGATGGGATAGAATGTTTTTTTGAAAGAGCCTATCCTATAGCCCAAACAGACCTCAAACTATGTAGCCAAGAATGAACCTGACCTCTTGATTCTCCCTCTACTTCTTAGATGCTGGTATTTCAGCATACATGACTCCGGGATGGTAACTTTTTCTCTCCCTCCCTAACCTACTTGACTTCTTTAAAAAACAGTGTCTTGCTAGACAGCCTTTGTTGACTTGGTACTTGACAGATACCCAGGCTGACCTTAAACTAGTATGGCCTGGGATGGGGGAGATAGCTCAGTGATTAAGAACCCTGGCTTCTCTTCAAAAGGACCCAGGTTCAATTCCCAGCACCTAGGTAACAGACCACAATGTTCAGTTACTCCTGTTCTGTATCAGATGCAGGATTCTGGCCTCACCAGGTACCAGGCATGTACATGGTGTACAGATAAACATGCAAAACACACACACACACACACAACACACACACACACACACACACACACACACACATATAGCCCAGAAAAGAGAGGTCCTCAATCAGCCAAAAAACCACGGGAGTTGGACATCTCTGTACCACTGGAGTTTAGTACCCTAGCCAAACTATCTTGACAACTCATGAATTAGGCAGAAAGATATATATATATAAAAAAGTAGGGTTAAAAAAGAGTTTTAAGAAAACTAAAACATATGTTAGTTTCCCAGTACTTCACATATACACATACACCTAAAAAAAAAAAAAAAAGCATGAATGTTGCATATTTTTTAAAAGCCATATAGTTGTTTTATAGTTGTATATAGTTGTGTACCTCAAGCCTGGCTTGTTTGCTATTGTAAGCCACCAGACTTTCAACTGGAGAAGCACTGAATTTGAGTGCTGTTGCTTCTGAGAAGAACAGAGCATGGAAACTGTTGGGAGACTGAATACTACCTAGCCCAGAAAAGAGAGGTCCTCAGTCAGCCAAAAAACCACGGGAGTTGGACATCTCTGTACCATTGGAGTTTAGTACCCTAGCCAAACTATCTTGACAACTCATAAATGAGGCAGGAAGATTTCCAAGCAGAACAAGTGTTTAGAATCACAAGACACAAACATCCTCCTAGGCACCTGTGTCTGACTTGTTAGAATTAGGACCTCTACAGAGGCCATGGAAGAATCTAGAAACTACCAACATTTAATAAAATTTCACCTTCTCTAACTATAATTTTCTGGTTATGGTTCTACTTATTAATTTGCATTTGTTATGGTTTGAAATGAATGGGTCCCTAATACCCATATGTTAAAGGTTTGGTCCCAGTCTGTGGGGTGGCAGAACTTCTAAGGGGTTGGGAGTATATATCACTCAGTGATATTAAAGTGTGGTCAAAGTTAAGCTCCTGAACTTGGTCTCTAGGATTCCTAAAAAGGAGGAGAAAGAGAGAGAGGAAGAGAGAAAAGAAGAGAGGAAGAGGAAAGAAGAGGAAGAAAGTGAAAAAGAGGTAGGGAGAAGGAGGAAGAGAAAATAAATAATACTTAGAACTCTGTGAGAAGTCTGGTCATTGGGAATATGCCCAACTGAACCTTGGGACCCTAGTTCTTTCTTGTATCTCTCATGGGGTAAATGGCTTTGCTCTACTACGAGATTTTTACCATGACGTACAGCTTGGCCTAAAGGCAGCAGAGCTAACTGATCAGGTACTAGAACCTTCAAAGCTCAGAGCCAGAATCAATCTTTTCTCTCAGTAAGTTGATTATCTCTCAGGAGTTTGTCACAGAAAGAGAGAACTAATCATGTTCACATAGGCAAACTGATTTTGACATTTTCCTTCTTAAATGTACGCTCAGAATCCAAACAATTCACCATCCCCTAAGTACAGGGTTTTTTCATAGATATTTTGCATCCTTACGACTTCATATAATGCATAGAATGGTCCCTAGAAATAAAGGTAACCTTTTCTCTCTAGGGAAAAATGTTCGCAGCTTCGGTGTTTCTCAGATACTTTCCAAGAAGGTATTTACATTTAAAGAGTAGCACATTCACGCTTTTACCATCAACAGTTGTTAAAGGTGTCCTTAATTTCCAATAGCCTCTCTCTGGTGCTTTTCTTTGCTGAGAAAAAGCTGAGAGAGTATTTACAGTTGACATAAGGAATGCTCTTCAAACGAAGTGGGTGGAATCTTTCACACAGAGTGGATGCCTTTCATGCAATGCAGTGTAACTCTTTCTATGTGGCTGTTCATAGGAGCAGTGGCTGTCACTAACAAGCCACAGATGTTGTCCAGGGAGATCTTCTGGACAGTACCTGACAAGCTTTTAAAAATATTTGCTTGATTCTGTTTTATGCATGTTGAGGATTTTGCCTGCATGTATGTATGTGTGCCCTGTGTGTGCTCGGTGCCCATGGAGTTTAGAAGAGGTCATCAGATCTTCTGCAACTGGAGTTATGGATGGTTATGAGTCACAGTGCAGGTACTGGGGACCAAACCCAGGTCCTCTACAAGAGCAGGAGGTCTTTGTAACTCCTGAGGCATCTTTTCAGCTCCCAAGGGGGTTGAGGTCTCTTTCTATGTCATTTATTTTATGTTAGGAGAAAGAGACCAAATCCAACACTTTTGTACACACTAATAACTATCTTTCAGGAATGAAAACTGGAGAAAAGCAGCACCCCCCTCCCCACCCCCATCTCCTGCACTAATATGCCTTTAGTCTTGTCTGACCTTCTCCAGGCTTCTGGATTGTGTTCTGTCTACCAAGAGCCCAGTATTTTCTCTTCCTGGTAATTTAACACACCCAGAGCTACACATGTTTAATTTTTGTTAGCGGCTACCTCAAGACAACATGAATTCGAGCCATTATGTGACTTCAGTAAGATTATGTTTATTAACCAAGACTATCTATTATTGGGGTTTCTAGGCCAACAGCATGAAATGAAACTAGGTCTTTTAAATTTATATATATATATATATATATATTATAATATATATATATATATATATTATATATATAATGTATGTGTTTCTCCACAGAAAGCTTCCTTACAAAGTTGAAACTAATCTGCTGATCAGTGTCCACCTTCCCAGCTGCTGCTCTAGTCTCCTCTACTCTAGTCTAGCACGGTCTTTACCATGTTTTTTTGCTCTGTTCTTTCCCTAATTAGACTGGCAGAAGGTAAAATTTATTGTGTTCATTAGAAATGAAAATTTGTGAGTTTCTACCTCCCACACAAAGCTATATGAAGCAATAAAAATAAAATGAGAGTGTGTTTTTCAAAAGTAGAAAAGAAGCTGTCCCTAACTTAGGAAGGAAACCCATTAACTAAGGTGAAATACCTTTACATGTACTTACCAAGGGTTTTGATAGCGGTGGGTTATTCTTTCCATCGCACGAAGACTTAGTTCGCCTGCTGTAAAAGGAGCAAAGCTAAAGGTCAGGCTTTCCTTAGTGAATAGGGATCCACGGGTTTAAAGACCAAGCATCATATTCCTCCTCAGAAAGGGAGTCAGGATTGAAAATGAAGTAGGGATGCTAAATTCAGCTAAAAGAAAATCAGAGGAGATGGTTACTTCCTAAACTGGTAGCTGTTGCTTTCTGAACTAAGAGGAAGGAGTCGCTATGAGCTCCACTCCCTCTGGGTGAATGGAGAGGGGCTAGGGCTTGGTCTAGCCGGGAGTCCCTGGGTGTCCCCACGTCTTTCTGAGTCTGGAAGGAGGCAGTGATGTGGACTATCATCAACCATCATTTAGGCAGGCAGTCGAGGACTCTTCAGAGTCAACAAATGTGACCTCAAAGTAGAAAGAGCTGGTGTTAGATACCTGCATCAGATCTGAAAACTCTGATAGTTGAGAAACTATTTGGTAGCTAAATATCAGTTTCACATTTGAAAAAAAAAAAGGCACAGAATCCCACACAGTGCTGTGTGCTGTGTAATGATTATTATTCCTGAAAGAATGATACCAAAATGTCACCTTCTTTCTCCTCATCTTTTTAAATAAGCCAGGAAACAAAGGTATCATGTTCATAGTCCAAAGGGTTTGAGTTTACAATCATTTGAAAAACTACAACATGAAATATCAAAAAGTATTCCACTTCTGTTTAGGAATGCATTTTAAACATTTATGTTGATTCGAGGTGCCAGATTCTTCTTATTTTTTTTTTTAATTGGATATTTTATTTACATTTCAGATGTTCTCCCCTTACCCCATTTTCCCCCCTCCCTCCCAGGAACCCCCTATCCCATCCCCCCTCCTTCCTGCTTCTATGAGGGTGTGCTCCCACCTACCCACCCCCCACCCCCAACACCTCACTTCCCCACCCTCGAATTCCACACCGCACCCCACGACTCTCAGCCTTCATGGACCAAGGATCTCTTCTCCCACCTATAACACCCTTGCATATATAGCTGGAGCCATGGGTCCCTCCCTAAGTGCTCCCAGGCTGGTGGTTTAGACCTGGGGGCTCTGGTTGGTTGGGATTGTTGTTTCCTCATGGGGTCGCAAATCCTTTCAACTCCTTCAGTCTTCACTCTAACTCCTCTATTGGGAACCCCGTGATCAGTTTAATGGTTAGCTGTGAGCATCTGCCTCTGAATATGTCAGACTCTTGTAGACCTTTAAGGAGACAGCTATGTCAGGCTCCTGTCAGCATGAGGTGCCAGATTCTTAACAACTCAAAAAACAGCAATAATGATGAAACTTCAGCAGCAACCAGCAACCCCGGATGTTCTCACCTGCTCCTGCTCTTCCCCAAGCTTTGGCTGAGAATGACTTTGCAGGCTGCCTGCCTGATTGTATGTGCTCTGTTTTCTCATGCTACCTGCTTGCTCAGGTGACCTAAAATGGCAGCCTTGTCCCTCACACAGAAAACATGTGTGCAAAGATAGGATCATAAGAGTTCACCCATCAGTCAACAGAAAATGTCTAAGTAGTGATCTGCAAACGGTAGAAAGGTCATGGCATCAGTTGATTCCTGCATAAAATTAAGTCCCTGAAAACTGAATTTGCTTACCAATTCATAAATAATTTTATCCTCATCTTTGGACAAATATACTCGGACTTGGATGATCTTCTTTGATCTTTTGCTACTCTATATTTAACAACAAAAACATGAATATCCTTAGGAAAAACTAAAAACATATCTTTTTCCACATCTCTTAGAGCTCCGTGTGTTACTGTTGAAATGTTGTATTATCTGAAATAAGCTTACCCTTTTGTATTTTAATTTATTAATAAATATACCATGATTTATTGAGCAGTGATATTCACTGAGGCATTAAACTTAATACAGTCACAATCATATAAACATTTACATTGCTCCATTATTCATTATAAGGAAAATATTGATCAATAGATTAGTTCAGGGATGTAACTCAGGGGTAGAGCACTTGCCTAATAAGCACAAGGTCCTGCATTTCATCCTAGAACTACAAATAAATAAACAAGAATTTAAAATGTTTATACAGTCTACCAAGAAATAATATTTTAAAGAAATTAGTGAAACTTTTATATATCCTCTAACATTTTCAATTACTAAATGTAATTATAGGTTCAAATTAGACATTTACTATGCAGCCATGTTTAAATACATCTAGGTATTACCAAAAATGAAATGCCTGCTAATTACATCTAGCAACGGGGAGCTAGACACATTTTCTGAATGAATAAAATCTGCTAAAATTGGATTAAATTGATTGCATGCATCTGGGGCTAGATTGGACAGCCATTTCTTACAGCTTCCTATTTTTCCTCAGCCTACCTCTAGAATAGCCCTGTCATACTCAGGTGATCTTTGGGATGTTTAGAGGAATCCTTGCTTTGTTATGATATTTTACAATGCTTTTGAGAGGGTATCTGATTTAGCTTTCCTTACTGGAAAGGACCATGTTATCCATTTCTGTAACTATGGGGTTTTTCATCAGTAAAACGGACACAATGCAATGTATTTCAAGAATGTGTACACACTAAGGTTTTCTTCACCAGCCTCCTTCCTTGCTAACACTGGGCTCTCAGTACCAAACAGCGGAGTGGAAAAGGCCCCTCTGGCTACCTTTTGTTATGCTAATGGATTTGTTCTCTTCTTGCCTCAATTTGCAAAATATCACAGTTAACCCCTCAGGTGCCATTCTTCCCACAGCCAGTGATAAGCACCCGCATTGTTGTGACTGGGCCACTAAAATGTATAATGTTGCCTATTTTAGACTGGAGTTATTGAATCAAGAAAGGCAGAAAGGTCTTTGCAAGAATGGGGCATCTGAAGTATTCATTTTATATTCAGAGCAAGGGTTGAAACAAAACAATTGTTTCTGAAAATGTCAGTGTTTAAGGCTTGTAATCTGTGATGCATTTTTAGAGAGAGAGAGAGAGAGAGAGAGAGAGAGAGAGAGAGAGAGATTGACTCACATTTCATTTTATGCTCTGTTACAGATAAACTTGCAGTCTGACATGAATGTTTTTGTCATTGTTGTTTGATTGCAATGTTTTAAATAATTTGAACTAATAAATCAACTTTAAGCAGTAAACACTGGATTTTTGTGAGTCTGTTAACTATGGAACCAGAATCGCTACTTTCTGTTGTGTATTCAAGTAGGATGCAAATTCTATTGTGGTTTTTACCGAGCTTCTAACACTAGATAGTTTTAAAATGTAGGCAGAGAGAAACATTAATGGCACTAGATGCCATTTGTTAGAAATACTAGGCCAGCATGATGCACACCTACTCTTAATCAGAGACAGTGCTCTGAGGGTTTGCTCTTCAGCCTATGGTAGGCAGAGTTTCAATAGTCCCCAGAATTCTCATTTTCTAGTAAACATACTTTTTTTTCCAGATTTTCTATCAAATACTGATCCAGGGCATTGCTGGTGAGGGATTTTTAAGTATAATCAAGACTCTAAAAATCCTTTGAATTTAAGAAAAGATTGCCAGTGTGGTAGGCTTGTAATGCCAGTTTCTTGGGAGGCTGAGGCAGGAGAATCATAATTTCTACTCTGCCTAGACTTGCAGAGTGTCTAGGCCAGTCTAAACAACTCAGTGAGACCCTGGCCCCCAAAACACAGTTGAAAACAGACTGGAATGGAGCTGTGTTAAGGAGCACTTGCTGAATATCATGCATGAGCTGTAGGTTTAATCTCCAAGTCCTACACACGCACGACAGAGCCAACGAAGGAGAAGAGAAGAGAGAGAGAGAGAGAGAGAAGAGAGAGAGAGAGAGACGAGAGACAGAGAGAGAGAGAGGAGGACAGAGAGACAGAGACAGAGAGAGGAGCAGAGAGAGACAGACACAGACACAGAGACAGAGACAGAGAAAGAGAAGAGTGCCTCAGTTAGCCTAACCTAATCAGAGGTCATACAAGACCCTAAACTTCTTGACAAAGGGGCTGTAAAGTTGAGGGGCATGAGACCTGAGAAAGATTCTTTTAGTAGCTTTGAAGGTTAAATGAGTCTGTGGTTAGGAGTTTGGGCCTTCTCTAGCTGAGAATGGCTCCTGGCTAACACATATCCCTATAACCACAGGAAGCAGTTGGCTACAACCATATGAACTTGAAAGAGATGATAGTGATCCCAAAGATCCCTGTCAGCTTTGGGAGACCTGAGCAGCAAATCAGCCATGACATCCTCAGACTTCAGACCTATAGCTCTGTGAGCAGATACATAGCACTCCATTGCACATCAGAATTTGTGATTATTTGCTACAGAGCAATAGAAAACCAATATAATCTCTATTTTAGAAGTGGTAAAAATCAAGGTGCTATAAAAATATTAGTAAACACACATCACAGAAAAGGGGGAAGATAAAAGTCCCCCAACTGTATCCATTTAGCAGAATAATATAGTAGATTCTCTCCTAGGGCCTATGACCTGTCAAGACACAGCGTCTTGGCCTCAGTAACAGTACCACACACGAGTTTCATCTTATGTAGCAGGCCTTAAATCTTGTTTTAAACAGTGGTTGCTTACTCTCACAGTATTGCTGCCATTATTGCGCCAGCAGTATATCTTGCCAGGTTGGTTGTCATTATAGCTTGCAAGGTTTACATTGGATAAGACCAATGAGTACCTTCTTCTTCCAGGAGCACCCATAGCACCTTCCAGTGCTGTGAAAGCTAGCTAGGAGGGGTGAACCTTTCAGGTCAGTACCAGCTTGTTTTCATGTTCTATGACTCAACTATGAGTTCTTTTAGCGATAGGATCTTATTGTTATGTTCCAGAGGGTAACCAAAAACAATAGCAGTAGCCTATAATGTTTTGAGGTCGATGGAACCCCTCCTAATAAACAATCCCAAAAGAGGTAAACTATCCCTGGTATGGGCTTTATATTTAACAGCTTTTGGTGTCTTGGTGGGGTATTGATCGCCTCCTCCTATTATGGAGTACCTCCATTTAAACCCATATGTACCCCAGCACTAGGGAGGCAGAGTCAGGGGAATCTCTGAGTTTGATGCCAGCCTGCATATTTTAGGAATCTTTTATACTATTAGATTTCCATATGATTTTTTTCAAAGGCCTTTAATGTAAGTAATCATTCCCAATACTTCCTCTTCTACCTTGTGTTCCTAGTCATGACTCAACTTAATCCTTCTTCCTAAGGATTCCCCATTCTCCTTTCATACCCCTGCATCCTTCTTTCTTTCTCTCTCTCTTTTCTTTTTTCTTTTTCAAGACAGGGTTTCTCTGTGAAACCCTGGCTGTCCTGGAACTCATTTGTCTGTATACAAGGCTGGTCTCAAGCTCAGAGATCTGTCTGCCTCTGCTTCCTGAGTGCTGAGATTAAAGGCATACTCCAACTCTGCCCGGCTCTTTTTTGTTTTGTTTTGTTTTGTTTTTTTAAATTTAACATAACAGTTTCATTAATTCTCAGAGAGTTTTACAATATGCATCCCAACCAATCATACTCATTTCCCTGTTCTTTCTTGCCCACCTCATCCCCTTGTGATCTCTTTCCCAAAAAAATAATAATAAAAATAAGAACTACAAAAGGTCGAATTTCTGTCATCCATATACTCACTGGAGCATGGTCAGTGGTCAGCCCCTTAAATACAGCTGAGTACTTTCCATCTCTCACCCCCACCAGGTTCCATCCACTGTGGAGAGACGCGCTTCAGCATCCCTATAACACTTAAGAGTACTGTTCAGTGGCTTCCTGTCTAGTCTGTTACTTTTGGAGGAGGAAGTATGTGGGATAGGAGTAGAGTTGTCGCAGAAGCTTTCCATGTCCCTCTCTCTCAACTGTGCATCTGCAGTCATCTATATCACAGCAGAACCAGGTTTGCTCTTCACAGACAGCAGGAGCCTGGCACACGAACCTCCAGATGGTTTCTGGTGACAGCTCAGACCTCCAATATGGCTCCCAGGTACATTGGGACCACAGACCCAGACAAGGTCCTTGGTGGTAGCACATGTCCAGACATTACCATTCAATGGCAGTTTAGGTCACTTATATCAGTATGGCCCTTAGCAGCAGCTTAGACCAGGGACATCAACATGGCATCAGGCTGCAGTACAGACCACAGACATCCTCATGGCCTTTAATGGTAACATGGGTTGTGTACATCAACTCAGATCTCTGTAGTAGGTAGGACCATGGACCTGGTCATGGCCTTTGGCAGCAGCAGGGGCCCAGACTTTATTATGACACCATTTACTCTTTGTAAGCCACATTCAGTTTTTGTTGTTAGTTTGTTTTATTTTGAAAACAAAGTCTTGTGTAATCTATGCTTCCTTTAAACTTCTGAATCCCCTGTCTCCATCTTCCAAATGATGTCATCTTAGGCATGTACTGACATGCTTAGTCATACGTCATACATTAAAGCCATAAACATAAGTTTGACTCAAAAGTTGTATGTTTCTGTTATTTCTTCCTTGTGCTCTTCCAGGGGGACAAATGGCTTCCTAATGCATTCTGTCCTTCAAAATACACTAAGACTTTCTTTCAGAGAGAGACCAGACCCATCTTTGCTGGAGTGTTTCTTAGTGGTTAATTGGGTAACTGGCTTTCTGACATCAACCCTATAGCCTAGCCCCTTTGGTGATTCCCATCAGAGCCTGAACCTAAGGAGAGTCCTCCTTTTGAAGCTCCTGGGAACTTCCCAAATCTCCATGTACAATCACTGCAATCTAACCAAGTGTCTTGTTTGCAATTATATTCACTCTTGGATTCATCTAATGTGTTTGCTCCTGCTGTTGATTCCGAAGCTAAAAAATGAGTTTCCCCATTTAATTGTCCAGTTAGCTCTACTTCTAGTGGTAAACTTCCCCTCATTGTGAAAAGTATTTTTCAAGTTAAGGTGGGGGGAAAACGTAGTTTTCAAGCAATTATATTGAACTTGCTGGGAATAGAATGATTACTAATCTAATGCAACTTAATTTTTTTTCTGCATGAATAACAAAGGCTATGCAAGAGAACAAAAGCAATTTCAGTTTTTATGTCTCATTATTTCAACATCTACCCCATGCTAAGCACCAGGATGGAGAACTGAGTACGGATACTGTCAGTAGAAAGTCAAAGAGTCAAAGCCAAAATAAGCCACCGAAAGCCCTGCAGGGGCTCAGGACCGCAGTGCTGGGCAAGAACCACTTTATAAACTGTCAACAACTGTTAAACCTAAGATTCACAAGAGAAAGATCAGTTCCACAAGTTTTGAGCCAAATTTGAAGGAGACTTAAACTAAATACTGGCCAAGATAGTGGGCTCTGGCCAAGACCATTTCAGGATTCCCAGGGAAAGGTGATGAGGTACATTTTGCAGAGATTTAGACAGGCACACCCATAAGGCCTCCATATTTCACATCAGGTCTAATCAGGGCAAGCATATATCCTGACGTACTTCTGCCTGGGTACATCTCACCTATGTGCGATCAAGCATACCAGGAGCAATTTGGTCACAGAAACTTGTTTAGGGGCGTGAAAACATAAACAAAAGTCTCCAGCATTTCAGAAAGTATCTGTCCTTACTCAAGTTACAGGTTAGAGCACTCTTGTTTCATGGATCTCTTAGGCACAGTAACTAAAACTTAACTTTGGCTCTTCTACAATAATACCAAAAAGCAAAGCCCCCCTCTGCCCACCTTGAATTCTTCCCTACTTGAGGGAGGTCCTGAAGCACTCATTTGCAGTACCCTGTGTGTGTGTGTGTGTGTGTGTTGTGTGCACCAAAACAGACCTGGAACCACATGCATAAGGCTCTTTATACTTAATGAATTCTTGAATTTTTCTTCCATGCTTGGCTAAGGTTTCTTGGCTCTTGAGCTTCAATAGTGGGGAAGCAGAGAGAGTGCCACATGTCTGGTGTCATCTGCTCCACATTCTATGCATTTTTGTCAGCATAGCTTCGGTATTCTGCAAGGATTGTGTGTGAGTAATAGAGGAAACAATCATTGCAAATTTATAATGCTTTAAGGATTTCCTCCAGTGACCTTAAGAAGACAGCATCAAGGCCAGATTTAGAAAACAGATGTCCTGGTCTTTTATCCATCTGGGCTCATGGTATTAGATCATGTTCAAATTGCAGAATTCTTCAACAATAAACTTTTAAAACTTATCTGTGGAGTCAGACCAGTTTTACTGGACCATATTCTAAGTCCATCAATCCTTTCTGAACTTCTTGTCATTATTCAATAATATGAGTCGAAAGTCTATGGGATGTGCTTAATTTCTGACTTAAATTTAATGATTAGTAGAAAAGCTGTTACTTACGTTAGAAATACACTCAAGATATTACGTCAGGCACTGTGTAGTGCTTTAAGCTGTCCTTATAACTAAGAGAGAAAATTTCCTTACCAGCTTCATATAATACAGGGCTCTTTTCCTTTGCTTTTTTTTTTTCTTCCAGTATATTCACATCATAATAAAAATGGCAGATAGAAAGGATGTATTTATTCTCCAAGTCACCAACAACTACCTGCAAAGTCAGGTTTATCTAAGAGACAGGCCATAGGCTGCTATGATGCCTCATTTCCAAATGAACTGCAGTTTAAACTATCAGTTATATTTTAAAATTTTGCTTTAGCTGATATTTAAAAATCGCAGTGATGCTTTAATCCGTGCATATACTGCATAGAAGAGTTAAGTCATTTTAGACAGACCTAGCTCTTCAAACGTTTCTCATCTCTGGGTGGTGAATTCTTTCAGAATCCCTTTCTGGGAGATTTGAAATAGCTATTTAACTTACTGCTATTTAACTCCAGCTCAGCACTCACTGATCAACCCATTCCAATCTGCTCTCCCTAGGCCTCTGGTAATTACACTTCATCATCGTCTATAAGATGATGGGATTCTGGATGTGAGCGAGATCACTTGTCTCTCAGTGCCTGGCTGACAATGAGAGGTTTTTCTATACAAACACAGGACAAGGCATGCATATCACCTACACAGGATCAACCATATATATGTATTTTTTTCCGGAGGTTCAGATTCAAGACTTTATATGAAAATTACTTTCTTCAATTTATTTGAGGAATCCCATACATGCAAACTTTGTAAAACACACCAAATAAAGCATGAGAGTCAAAGGGGCAACTGGTGTGACTATATTATTTCTAAGGAAGGAGGAGGATTTTTTCCTCCTTCACATGCAGTCAGCATGTGGCATGCTCACTAAGACTTCCTGGGATACCATGAAAGTATGTTACTGCAGCCGGCACTTAGGAGTGAAAGGTGTTAATGCAATCTTTTTTAAAAATTTTTTTATTGGATATTCTATTTACATTTCAAATGTAATCCCCTTCCCCCCCCCCAGGAATCCCCTATCTCATTCCCCCTCCTGCTCTATGAGGATATGAATGCAATCATTTTTTTTGTTAAACCACAAACTATTAGATAGATGCAAATAATTGGACGATTTTGTAAAGTTGAGAACTAAACGCTAGACATATCCATCTCAGAACAAAGTACTTCAAAGGCATAGCTGCTTTAAGATTTATATTTGTTTTCTTGCTTAAAATTGTGTGTGAGAGAGATGCAGGTGTCCATGGAAACTGGGGGTCAGATGCCCTGGGGCTGGGTTACAGACAGTTGTTAGCTGTCTTTTGTGGGTGTTGGGAACTGCAGTATGTACTCAACTGCTTAGCCCCTGCAGAGCTGTCTTAGAAGAAACATTTTTTATTTGTCTTTTATAACTTGATTGCATAGGAGGTAAGCTTTATTGTGCTTTTAAAAATCTCTGGCTGAGGTTGTGCACTTGCCTGGAATGCGTGAAGCCCTAGTTTCAATTTCTAGTACCACCGAATGAGACCCAAGACTGGTGGCTGCTTTAATGATCATTCTAAATAAACCCAAAGATAAATGTTCTACATATTTGATAGCTCCACACTGGCAACATTTATCATTATTATTATCTATCATTATTATCATTTTTTTGTAGTTGGATTTGATAAAGGAGAGAATAATGTCTTACTGCACAGAGATAATGAGAGATGGGGTCATCAGCTGAGAGTGTCCTTCTAGCTTCTATAATACTACTGATAATATTTGATTTGTTTTGAGGAGCTATAAAATATTTCTTAGATTAAAATTTCAGAAGTAATCATGACCAAATTATTATTCCATCTGCTATCTGGTTGGCACCTATGAACAATTTACAGATGAGGTGTGCTGTGTGGAACGGTGTTGAGTGGGAAGTTGGGAATACACTAGCAGAATATGGAGAAAAAGACACAGGCTTTAGCCAAAGAGGCAACTAGACCTGACCCAGCGGGACACTGGCCACAGGGATGTGCACATGACAAGTCAGCTGAAGCCCAGCCTTTCATTTCAGTCTGCGTCTTACTCTCTTACTGTGTGCTTCAGTCACATACCTCGGCTGAAGTCCTGGCTCTGTCAACTACTAGCTATGGCCTCACGTAAAGAGCTCACCTGTCCATACCACAGTCTGAGCTCTCATAGAGAGGATTGCAGTGTGTCCTCGTTAACGCATCAGTTGTAGGTATTTTCTTATTTATCTTTCCTAAATTATTCACTAGTGAGGAAAATGTCCAACAAACCAACCAATTTAGGATAAACTGAATTCATCGGCCATGAAAAACTTCAGTTTTTTTAATCAGAAATTCATTCAAATGCCATCGAACTGTCAAAAGAACCCCCTAGAAGATGCTGTAGAATTCATGGTGGTTAAAACTGTGGCAGAACTATCAAAGCTTGGAAAATTTTTATTAACCACATCACATGTGAGTATACAGGTGGATTTCTGTGTTGTAAAACACAATGGCTGTAATATGTATTGCAGTGAATTGATTTAATGTTGTCTTGGGGATCATACCAGTGAAGAATGGCTGACCAAGTCCAATATGACATCATTTCTGTAGGGAAAGCAACTGACTTAAATCAATTTGTCATGAGGTCAGAGTGCAGGAGCAGAAAACGGGCATCAGGAAGCCAGCTGACCTTACTGACGTTTGGGTTAAAGTAAGGCCGGGGTGGGGAGGCAGACCACTGGAGAGGCAGTCAGAAGGCCACAGGCATTGTTTCAATTGGCTCCATTTTATTCGTATAGAAATGAAATATGTAGTTTGGCAGAGACCAAATCCATTTAAAAATAAGAATATACTGCTCTTGAATCTGAGAGAATAGCACAAATAATGGGCTTTCCTGATTGATTGCATAGATAGGTATATATGTGTGTGTGTATATATATATATATGTATATGTGTGTGTGTGTGTGTGTGTGTGTGTGTGCATTACTATGAAACTGTAACATACACAATGCTAGGTAGAAATAGCTATAGAACACACACAGAGAGACAGAGAGAGACAAAGAGACAGAGACAGACAGACAGACAGACACACACACACACACACACACACACACACACGGTCATTCTGATGAGTTTTCACTGACCTCTACAGTATGGTAAGTGGCACTCAGCATGGAGGTTATCCTCTCCCTGCTCAAGCTAGATAATTTATCACATGACTCGTGGAACCCTCCTTTTGCCTCAAATAAGAGAGCTGGTTCCAGGTAGGAGGTGGCTGCCCCCAGGCACTGTTGTGGAAGTACCTTGGAAGTGCCTGAGCATCCTGGCTACAGGTCTCAGAGTGACCTGAGACTTAAACTAGGAAGCACAGCTGCTGGAGCTATACACATCCAGCAAAGGTCTGTGTTAAAACTGCAGTTCTGAGCTGTGGCATACACTGAGGGCAGCCAGAAATGAAAAGTGGTCATTTTGATGTGGAATAGGATGGACAATAAATGGCTACAGATGTTCAAGAAGTTGCAGGGAAACAAGGTATTGCCTAAATGACATCCACTATTTTCTATAAGGTGACCTTAGTTGATGCTACTACTCTCCTCTTATTATTTCCTGTCCCTCCAATCTCTCCTACACACTTCTTTCTTTCTCCTCTCTCTTCTCTCTGTTTCCCCTCCTTTGTCTCTTCCCCTCTCTTCTCTCTCTTCTCTGACCCTACTTCTTTTTCTCTCTCTCTTTCTCTGCCCTCCCCCGCCCCAATTCTCCTTTATTGAGACAAAGTCTATCTATGTGGTTCAGATTGGCCTTGAACTTGTGATTTCCCTGCCTCAGTCTCCCAAATGATGGGATTACAGTTCTGCAACATTAGATTTGATTCCTTATATCTCATGTACTCTCAGCAGGTGTGTATACATGGAACTGGTATGTATACCTCCAAATGTAAATTCATATGCTGGATGTGAGTGGATGAAAGTAAATGGGTTAGCAAGGAATTGAAATCTGAGTCTAGACTTAAATTTTCACATTCCATGCACAGGAAATGCTCTTTGGTTGGTGCCTTAGTCTCTGGAAGCTAAGTGACACGCAGATCTTAACAGGTATGTCAGTTGCGGGTGGTCCTTTGTTAACAGGTGCAATCTTTTTCAGCTAGCACATACTCTCATTCTCAGAATCTTTCCTTACTCTAAAAATCCACGTCCAGTGGTTCCTTTAAGGAAGTGTCTAAGATTAAAGAAAAGGAGGCCAGGATTTTGAGATGAGTGGGGGGCATGGGGTAGGGGCCACATGGGAGGAGCTGTATGAGGGGAAAGGGAGGAACATGATATAAGTCTATTTTAATTAAAAGAAAAGAAAAATGGACATTAACCATGCCAAGATAAATCATTCTAAAAGTATTATTGTTGGATTGCAACTCCATAGGAAGAACAATAGTATCAACTAACCCAGACCCCTTAGAGCTTCCAGAGACTAAGGCACCAACCAAAGAGCATATATGGGCTGGTCCATGGCCCTGTGTACATATGTAGCAAAGGACTACCTTGTTTGGCCTCAGTAGGAGAGGATGGACCTAATCCTGTAGAAACTTGATGCCCCAGGAAAGGGGGATGCTGGTGGGGGTGTGTGAGGGAGGGGTGAGTAGGTGAGGGAGCACCCTCTCAGAAGCAAAGGGAGGAGGATGGGGTGAAGGACTGGGAGAGGGGAGCCCAGGAAGGGTGGGCAACATTTGGAATATAAAAAAATAAAATAATTAAATAAAAAAATAAAATTATTGTTGTTTTCTAGTTAGCAGTTCTAGAGAATGTACGGGGAGAAAATTGTTGTTAAATGTTCATTATTATAATTTTTATCCATTTCTTATATAAAGTTGGCTGTTGAACGTTTACACTTAAGAGTTACTGTTAGATTTCGGAGCACAGGGTAAGAAGACAAAAGGCAAGAAAGAAGACAAAGTCTGACCTCCACACACCTTTGGGGTGGAAGTGTATGAAGGGGAGGGAGCTAGTCAGGATCTTATAGGAGTGGGCGGGGCCTTTGGCTTGGGAAAGCTCTGGAGAGTACTTTCACAGCAAAACATTCTTCAGAAATTTACAGCCCCCTTATTCTGGAACTGCTTGACCAAGCAAAGTAGGCTAACTTGAAAAATTGCCTGCCTCAGGAAACAGCCTCTTCTGAGATACAGGTGTGGCTGACGTACAACTGCTGAGCAGTCGCAGCAAGATGGTCTCAGCTAGACTTGTGGCTTTCTGTGGCAGAAGCGTTCTATCGGTTACAATGTATTTTGTTAATGTCCACCATGCTTCAAAGTGTGTTTGGTAATTATTCATACAATGTGTCATGATAAGAGTGCTTTATTGTATAGGTTGTATAGTGTTGGTATTGGTGGTGGTCTTTGTTGTTTTATAACTTTTCACAAACCCTGAGGGTCTCATGCACACTCTGTTTTTCCTGGTCTCCCACTGCATTGCTGGGTTGGTTGATTCCCTAAGGCGCTTTGTTTCACTTGCTTGAGAATTGAATTAAGTACTGGTTTCCTCACCCTTATTTTAAAAAATGAAAAATAAAGACAAAATATGAAAAGGCAAAAAGAAAAAAGTGATCTAACATTGTTATAAGACAGGTAGGAATTGCTGTTAAGATGGCAGGACTTATACAGATAGCTTCATGGCTTAAAGCTTCTGCTAAGCAAGACCAGCTTCTGTGCAACACACACACAGAGCACACAGGCACACCACACACACACACACATACGATAAACACACATATACCACACATGCATACACACACAACCCCCACACAACACATATATACCACACATGCACACACACCAACACAACACACAAATACCACACACACACAGAGCACACAGGCACACCATACACACAAATACAATACATGCACATACACCACATGCATACACACATAACCTACACACAACACACAAATACCACACATGCACACACCCCCACACACAACATACATATACCATATGTGCACACACACAGTCCCCATACAACATACAAATACCATACATGTACACATACACACACACCCCACATTGCCCCCCCCCACACTATACCTCACAGGCACACCACACATGCACACACAACCAATTTCAAGAAAACAATGTGAGTAAATGTGTAAATTCTGCCACTGTGTAATACATCATCAGTGTATGGAAGGTGCTCAAGCCTGTCTGTGTATACATTCAAATTCTTAGACACTGCTTCTAAAATCATGTATGCTTCTTTCTGTTTTCAAGAGGAGTGTGTGGGCACCTGCCTTGGTCCACACCATCCAAGGTAACAAGACAAGGGTTCTAGACTGAAGAGCCCTGACCACCCACACAGCGTGCTCAGCACGGTGACATTCAAGATCTGACACTGTTTATGAAATTCAGCACCACCTTCTTCCTCCAGCCCACTCACAGAGCAGTGCAAGTATGGGCACATGTGCAAATGTCCCCACACTCACGTGGCACTGGTACAGTCCCTACCCCAGCACAGAGCTTCACTTTCTCTCTACCTCTCCTCTTGTCTATTACAAGGGCTAAAAGGGCAAGTTGCTAGTAAGTTTGTTAATCCCAATACTTACCTTCCGCAAACCTTAAATGTCAGTTTTTCTCAGTGTGATTAAGGATCTGGCACTGTCTATGATGCAAACTCACAATGAATTCAAATCACAACAAAGGGAGCGAGGAAGAGCATGAAGCTAAGAGCAGTACCTGGATATGAAAGCCACTTTCCAGTCTTGATCTGTTGAAGAAACTGTACTGTGGTATCCCCCAACCAATTCCACCAGCGTACTCGTGTTTATATTTTGCCGGCAGGCTTCGGTTTGAAGCAGGCCTCCATAAATATCTGAGATCTCCTGTTTTCTCTAATGCTGGACGCTTTTCTCCTATATAGGCGGTATGCTGGTGAACTTTAGGCAAGTGATCTTTTATGTAGTCTGGACCTTAAGGAGACAAAAAGAAAAGCATGTTTAAAACCTCCACGTTTCTCTCTCTCCACTCCTTCCCTCCCACTCTGAGTGCGTGCATGCGTAGACTCAGGTATCTCAGCCCAGTTTACAAGGTCCTGGGGATTGAACCCCTTCACGTTCTTTTCTAAAATGCCTTTATTTCAATTGTGGAATCAACAATATGGCACTTCTTCATGTTCCTAGGTGTGATTGATTATAAGCTCTTTACAGGTTAATTCGATGAATCCTATTAGCAGCTGTAGAAGATAGATGCTAATCCCTCATCCTAGTTTAAGATCCAGGAAAGTGAGGCATATAAAGATTGGTTCTTTGTTCATAGTCAAAGCAAAGAAGCTCTCCACTCTGGCCAGGCCGCCTTCAAAGCTGGGCTCTTGATGGCTCCACTAAATTGCTTTGGTTGTAATTAGTTTTAGACACATTTCAATTCTAAAAATCCTTCATCCATACCATTTGGCAAGAGCTAGCCTTCAGACACTGGGGTGCTTGCTCTAGAATAGGGCTCCTTAAATAGAGTTAGAGCCCCCCAAATGTTTTAGAAACAATTGGTAAGTTGAGAACATGGCTTGATAGGACAGTTATACCAGACATGATGTCCCTGAGGAGGGGCAGTTAACAGCAGCATTTTAAACGTAAAGCAATAAAACCAATCAGTGAAACAAGAAACACAAACAAAAATCCCAGGTCCAGACAAAGACCACTCAGGTCTGTGCTAGGAAGCTGATGATGTGAAAGTCTCAAAGGAAGAGATGTCTTCGTGGAAGGATACCGCAGGTTGCAGAAGAAGGGGCTGCAGTGCCTGGGGAGGAGCTTTAATGTTCCAGAGCCATAATAGGTATAAGATTAGGGGTGTATTTGGAGACACAAAAACCTTCATTTCTGTTAGCGCAACCACGCTTGACAGGAAACACTGCAGCCGAAGGCTGTGGGTCTGCTCGTCCACAGCTTGATGTTTGCAGAGAATGAGGAAGCTAAGGCTTTAGGCCAGGTGCCCTGTTACTGTGGGTTGAGTGTGGAACACCCTCCCTTCCCCGCCCTCCCCTCCTGCCCTCCCACACAGAGACTCCAGTGTTTAAACACTTGGTCCTCAGGTAGTGAGGCTATTTTGGAAGGCTCTGGGACTTTCTGGAGGTGGAGGCTTGCTGGAGGAAGTGGTTGTAGTTTTAGAGCCCCGCTCCACTTGCTATCTGCTTTCTGGACTGCGGAGGACACACTTTAAACCAGCTTTGGCAGCCATGCTTTCCCTGCCAAGATGGGCCGTGCCCTTCTTAAACTTAGAGAAACCCCTCCTCTCGTAAGTTGTTTTTAATCAAGGGCTTGGTCACAGCAATGTGAAACAATAACCAACGTGAAACAATAACCAACGGAAGAACTTCAGGGCTTAGGCATCTCTGGAGGAATTCCCATGCCTTTCAAGGGCTGAAGAGAACTCTCCAGAATCAAGTTTAGTAGGTGTTTTTAGTTTCCTCATCGTCATAACTCCCCGTGAGGCATGTATACTCACCTGGGGTGGAATTAATTTCCCCAGTGACCACGGTGTAGCCTCAATCTTATCTGCTCTGGGATTTCACTGGTAAAATATAGACCCTCCATCTTCCATCTCACAGCTGCTGAGGTCTCCTCTCTGTAATTGTCACAGGAAGCATTTAGCCATCTCTGAAGAGGGTCAAATACTGAAGAACCGAGTTGCCTTGCTGGATTGCAGACCAGTCTCTTCCAAATGTTTTATTAAATGCTGCTCCCAGGACTGGACTATGAAAGTGTGTTGGGCCAGGTCAAGGCCCAAGACAAGTGCACGTGGGAACAGGGCCTGCAACGTTTACCTTGTAGATAGTCAAGAAAAGCAGACTTGGTGCTCTGGATAGCTTATGGCAAACGAAACATGCTTCTAATTATAGAATCAGAGTTGTGTTTTTGTTGTCTGTTTTGTAGAGGTCACTTTCATCCATCCCACAGCTGCTGAGAGGTTTAGGGAAATAATAAATAGCATGAGTTTCAGTTATGGTTAAAAAAAAAAGTGGGACTTCAGGTGTAGCTGAGTGGAAGAGCTCTTGTCCACCATAGACAAAAGCCAGGGATCAACCCCTGCACCATGAGAAAAAGGACATGGTTGTGAGGTTTGGTTTGGATTGCGGTGCCTGGGATGGAACCCAGGACCATGCACATTCTCCACAAAGCCACACCCAGTTGAGAATACACCAGTTGAGTTTAACTGCAGTAGGTAGAAATCCTGGCTTTGTCTAGAGCACGCTGTGTGACACAGAGAAAGTCACCCTGTTTGTGCAATCTCAGGCTCCGTCTCTGTAGTGTTGCCCCTCCCAGAAGGAGAAAGGGAATGAGTCTTACTAACACAGTGTGTAGCTGAGACTCTGGTACACACGCCCCTAATACCCATTCTGATTTGTGAGCCTTTTTAGCTTGAGGCTCTCTGTCTTACCTATTGCAGTTCTTTATCTGTATCTTGGGAACTGATGGAATTATTAGTGAATGAGTGTGTGTGTGTGTGTGTGTGTGTGTGTGTGTGTGTGTGTGATTTTCTTATTCTGAACAAATTTCAAATCCTTCTGAACTCTTTGAGATTAAAGGCCATCAAAGATTTTCTGTAAAGGCTTCAAAGGAACTTGTTTTGGTTTCTCTGCCCCATTAAAATCTGTTTCTTCAACTTAATTCTGCCCTTGTAGGTCAAAAGCAGCCATGAGGAAACAAGTACACAATAGCTATTCCTATGTTCCAATAAAATATTACGAGAGGGGCTGGGAACGAGTCCAATCGGTAGAGTGCTTGTCTGTCATACACACAGTACTGGCTTCCACACTCAGCATTAGAAAACCTGGGTGTGATGGGATGGAAAATGAACATAAAATCCCAGGTACCAGAGGTGGAACCAGGAGGAACAGAAGTTCATCAAAGTCATCCCTGGCTACATAGGGAATTGGAGGTTAGCTTGACTATATGAAAAAACCTTGTAACAACACATGCACAAACACACACACACACAGTCACACATAAATCTTGCAATGGTGCACATACACACTTTATGGTGCTCCCAGCTTTCAAAGTAGAAGCATCTGGAGGTGAGCTAGGCTACATAATGCACAACTTGTTCATCCATCCATGCCGAATGGATGGTGGAGAAGTTGGTCAGGACAGCAATGCAAAAACAATTGCTAAAGTAAAAGCAACCTGGCTGGCTCTGGATTCCTACCTCGACAGTATTTTTACTAAGAAAACCCCCTCAGCAATGCACCCAGTACACGAGAATGGAGGCTTGGCACCTCACAAGTTGCTCATTCTACCCACAAGCACGTGAAATAGGAACAAGTGAAGCTAGTTCCCAGTAGCAAAGTCATGGAGCTAATCTAGGACAGTCCCTTCCAGGACCTCTTACTTGGAAAGTCCAATCATAATCTGCTCACCCAACCCAAATTCCAGGACAGGTCATCACAGGAAAGGTTGGAAGAGGAGTCAAAAGAAAATATTTTTATTTCCTTTTATTTCTTTTTTAACCTTCATGTCTTCAATACATTTGACTCTATTCCGAATTACAAGGGTGGTCTGTATTAGTATTGTATTATTTGTTATTTTATTTTTATCTATGTGTGTGTGCCAGTCATGTGCAGGTGCCATCCACATTCAGGTTCTCATGGAGTCCAGAAAATAGTGTTGGATCCCTGAGAGCTAATGTTACAGGGTAGGTGCTGAGAACCAAACTCAGGTCCTCTGGGAGAGCAGCACACAGTCTTAACCACGCAGCCAGCCCTACTCTTGTTTCCATTAAAAAGAAAAAGAAAGAAAGAAAGAAAGAAAGAAAAGAAAGAAAGAAGAGAGAGAGAAGAAGGAAGGAAGGAAGGAAGGAAGGAAGGAAGGAAGGAAGGAAGGAAGAAATATGTCTTCACAGGGTCTAATTTCTCTTGTGACATTTGTGAAATAGCCAAAGGTAAATTAAGAGGATTGTTTCAGCGTTTCATAGAGTTTATTATGTTTTTGATTTTTTTTCTGATGAACATGCATTTATAGTACACCGACTCACCTTACACTCTTCTGTATTAGTTTGTAAACTCACTGTTTTAGATGGCATTTTTTTTTTTTTAATTAAACTAATCTTAAAATTCATTTAGGACCTTTATTTTTGAAGATCACAGTTTTTGGTTTTTTTTTTTCTTTTTCTTCTCTAAGGTTTTATTTATTTATTTTTTACGTGTATGAGAGTCGTCCCTGACTGTATGTGTGCACATGGCGTGCATGCCTGCTGCTCTGGGAGGCCAGAAGAAGGATGCCCTGCAGCTGGAGTCACAGGCGTGGCTATGAGTCATCACAGGTCTTCTGTAAGGGCAGTAAGCAATCTTAGCTGCTGAGCCGTTTCTCCAGTACCCAGAAGAAACCTTGGATTTTTTTGGTCTTTTGTTTTTGTTTGTTTTGGTTTTTTGTTTTCAATAAAAAGCATACTCAGTCAGTGTTTTTGGTGAAACATTCATTTTTCCTTCTGATTTCACCAACTTTCTAAGGAAAATCAACATGATTGTGGTTAAACTTTATCGGATTAAGCTGTTCTAAAAAGCATATTGGCATGCAGAAATTTAAATCAATTAGTTCGGTGTCATTTATACCCTAGGCTATATTTAAAAGCTGTGGGCTCTAAAATTTTATAGGGTAACAAGATTATAGTTGTATACAAATTTCATTTGCTATGACAGTGTTTTTCGTTTTCTCACAACCATTTAAGAGAAATCGAAAACAATTCTTGACTTCTTGGTAAGTTTTGGCTCTGTGAGTTGGTAAAGGAAGAGTGTCAAGTTATAAAAAAAAAAAAAAAAAAAAAAAAATAGGCACTGTTTCAGAGGAAGAAAAGAGCTTTGGAAATCCCTGAAAAGAGGTAACAGGACAGTTGGAAATTGCAAAAACACAGAAGGATGGTGTGCAGAAAAGAAGGCAGCTAGCCCTGGGGTGCCTGGCAGGGAAGGGAGGCAGAAGCTTATGCAAAAGATAAGCCACATAGCTCCAGTGAAGTCTGTCAGTACTATGCATGGAACAAGCTCATAGCTTCCCCCAATTCCAGTTAGAGACATGAAGAAACAGTGACTTCCCCTGTTGGATGGGCGACTTACAGAGATGTTCCACAGGCTCAGATGGCTGTGGTTAGTGGCCATCTTTAGAAGGAACCTGGGCTACCATGAAGATCTGAGAGAGCAGGGACCAGTCAGAGAGGCAGGATAGAAGCCAGTCCTGAGGGAGCAGTTATGCAAGGTGAGGAAAACCCAATGCTGCCAAGCTCCAAACTGCAGGCAGCAGGAAGCTTGCACCAGACACTGAAATGAATAGGGATAGCTAACCCTTCCCTTGGTAGCCTGGGGTAGATGTCATTAACTGAGAATCACTATTCTGTTTGCTAGTCCCTGACCCAGAGGTCAGCCAGTGGCCAACCTCTACAGCCTCCTGTCTGCATCACTGCACTTCAGTCTGACAACTGCTGATCCACCAGTCGTAACCTGTTGTGGCCGTTGCTTCCTCCCCTTGAAACCCATTTGGGAGATGGCTTCTTGCTGGAACATTCACTACCCCTGAGGTTTCACCTGAAAGTCTCTGGAAGGTGGAAGAACCTGCTTAGCTCAAGACTATAGAAATAACTGGTCACCAGGGCTCCTAATACACAAAGAAGGGGGACCATCAAGTGAAGACAGCTCTGACAGACAACAGACACTTGTCCCGTACAGGCTCAGCATAAATCATAGGAAAGACAGATGCCGTCAGTTCAAATGCCTACCACCTACACAAGTTTCCAATTTTCAAGGACACAGAAAGAAACTTTTTAAGCACTGCATCTATTTGTTTTTCTTTTCTTTTTTGCCCCTTCTGATGTGATTTTTTTTCCTTTGCTATATTTCAGAAATTTCTTTTCTTTTCTCTTCTTTCCTTTTTCTTTTTTCTTTCTTTCTTTTTTTTTTTTTTTTCTGAAGACAGGGTTTCTCTGTGTAACAGAGCCCTGCTAGCCTCAAACTCACAGAGGCCTTTGCCTCCCAAGTGCTGGGATTAAAGGTGTGTGTCACCACACTCAGATCAGAAGGTTTTTTTTACTTTTTTTTTTTAAGTAATTTTAATCTCAGCACTCAGGAGGCAGAGGCAGGTGGATCTCTTGTGAGTTCGAGACCAGCCTGGTCTACAAATCAAGTTCCAGAACAGCCAGGGCTGTTACACAGAGAAACCCTGTCTTGAACCGCCCTGGCCTTCTCCCCTCAAAAAGAAAGAAAATGCCACTGGGGAATGTTAACCCCTTGACTTTCTTTGGTTCTGCGCAGCAAGATGTGAACATTCTGCTCTGGTACATATTCCTACCATGAATGCACTGTGCCACAGCAGGCTCAAAGCTTCTTGGACCAGGGCCTCTCTCAGCCAAAATAATGTTTCTCTCAGTCTCTCTCCTCTCTACCTGCCCCACTCTCATCTCACTATATGACCCAGGCTGACTTTGACCTCACAACCCTCCTTTTTCAGCCTCTGAAGTACTATTTCCTTTCTTCTCTTTGAGTTCATTTGTCTCGAGTATTTGTTATAATAACAGGAGCCTGGTTAATGCTACTTTCTTTTCTGTAAAAAGTCTCCAATCTTCAAAAGTCCAAGTTGGCTTCAGCAGACGGTCTTCCTCTATAAGTTTCTGAATGTAACAGCTACATTTTACTTATCTCTGTTAATTTCTTCCCCTTTAGGTCAGGTTCTCGCTATGTATCCAGACTGGCTTTGGATTCTTGGATTCACGTGATCTTGTAGCCTCAGCCTCTCAACTAACTAGGACCATAGGCAGGTCACCATGCCTAGCTGTGTCGCTGATCATTCTTAATGGTCAGCACAGTGCTTTGCATTCCATTGAGACTGAAGACAAATGTCACAAGAAAAATAAGTGCTTCTTTAAATGCATAATGAATAATCTAACTTCAAGAACTGACTTAAACTTTACTATTCTGATATGGCATTGAAGGATAAAGTCAAAAGAATGTTTTTTAATTACATGCATTCATGTATTCTTATGTTTATAACCAGCTTTTGTTAGATATCATTAATACATTGCAATATTCATTCAAAATACATAACTTTCTTTTTCTTTCCTCCTTTCATTTGAGACAGAGTCTGATGTCCTGGGACTCCTATGTAAACCAGACTGATCTTGAACTCACAGAGATCTGCCTGCCTCTGCCTCCAACGTGCTGGGTTTAAAGGCATGGACCACCACCTGATTTACATAGCTTTAGATAATGCAATTGTGTTCTGAAATGTGTGAAAGCAAGTTATATGCAATGAATCTCATTTAGTATGGTTGAATTAATAATACAAGCACTATCAGCTTATGTACACTCTTAAAATGCCACTTTGCCTAGAATGGCAGTGATGGTGCATGCCTTACAGAGAGGCTGCCCACACCCATCTCAAACTCTGCTAAGTAACTAACAAATGGCCAGCTACAACTACAAGTGTATTTGGAACAAATTACAATCTTTAGATATTCTACAACTTTATATTTTTAAAATATGTAACACAGGATTTCCATAACTCTAGATCTAGGGTTATTAAGTGGAGTGAATTGTTCCATCAAGAAGCTTCAGTAATATTTTGGAGCTGTTACAAGAGAGTCAGAGATGCTGTTGAGGTCCAGTGGGTAGACACGAAGATGTTCAATGGAAAGTCCTTCCCCAGCAGAATCAGTTGGCCCCAAGTGGCAACAAGCATGGCTGAGAACCTCTACTTGAAAGCAATGCACGAGGCAACACAAAGTGCTATTCAAGGAGAATGTCGTTGGTTAGAGATTCTCTACACAACTGATTGTAAGTCATAGTGCTTTTTCAAATCAAGAAATTAGGGTGGTGAAGCACTGCATAGGCGTTCAGAGAGCTGGCTTTGGAATCAGAAAGACCTAGAATGCAATCCAACTAGCTCTAACACATTGGAGCTTAGGCTGTTAACTGTAGAACCAACACCTGTAGAAATGTGAGATAAAGCCCTTATCTAGTCTGAATCAGGCTTTGGGTTCAAACCTCACCACTGGGGGGAAAAGTATCACATCCATACACACACACACGCATACACACATACACACACACACACACACACACACAACCATCAAGTCCTAGAAGTGCTTTGAGAAATATTAAATGAGGAGAGGTGGCTGGTATTCAGGGAAATCACACTCAAAAAATAAATATTAGAAATGAATACAAATTTCTTCTATTTTTAGATGCCAACATATAATAGAATGTGTTATTTTGTTTATTTGTTTTGTTGTTTTGCAAATAAACAATTTATCTACACACCTGGACTTCCCATCTGCTGAACATTGTGTATTGCTATTATGAAACTTCCCTGTCCTTGAGTCATGTGTTCTCTCTCTCTTAGAGTTTGAGTGTCTTTGCTCCACCTCACAGACCCACACTGCAACTCCTTGTGAGATTTATGAGGGAAGGCTGTTCTCTCTTGCAGCTTTCTTATAGAACCAGGACCATCAGGAACAGCACAATGGGCTTGTGCCTATCTACATTGATCACCAATTAAGAAAATGCCCTCTAGGGAGCCCACGTCCCATCATATAGAGGCATTTTCTTAATTGAAATTCCCTCCTCTCAGATGACTTTAGCTTGTGTCAAGTTGATATAAAACTATCCAGCACAGTGATGTATAACTGATATATGCTAACAAGCACTTTAATATTAGTCTGAGGAGACCATGTACCCCACCCTTAGCAACTACTGCTGCTTAGGCAGACCCCAGCCTTGGTCAGAGAAACAGTGAAAAATACTGAAAATAATTGATGATTGGGTGCTCGGTACTAAATGAGACAGGTACATCACCCTCCTCTCAGGCTCAGGGGAATTCTGGGGATGAGGTGACAAAACAGTGTGAGAATGAGAGCTTCAGAATGACGTCTTCCAGACATGACGTTGACATTGCATGCACGACTCACAGAAACTTGACTACCTCTCAAGACCTGCAAGAGATTGGGCCCATCAGCAATCTGTCATGGAGAGGAGGGTGCCTTGGGAGGCCCCGCCTCTCCCTGAGGAGCTACAGGCTGTTCATGTTGGGGGAGGAGAAACAGTTTTTATTCTCAGAGGTATAGCTATGAGTAAGCTTTCCATGTTTCAGTAAATAAGCCCACACCTATGCTCATGTGAGCAGCCTGATTAAATCAGCAAGTCACACACGCACACATACTAGGAAAGGAGACTGGGACTAGTTGGGGGAAAGAAGGGGTTTAGTGAAAAGGGATTGGGAACAACAGAACTGTGATGAGGGGAAACACAATCAAATACATTAAATCCATGGATACAATTGCCAAAGGTGGCTCTTATTCCTTGTAAGTGACTTAAGAAGCAAAAGACTATTTGGTGACGTGAAAACGATCTGTGATATAGATAGAAAATTCTGATTTCTAGGCCAGGGTGTGGCTCAATGGCAGAGCCTGTGCCTGGCATGTATGAAGTCCTGGGTTCCTTCTCCAATACTGGAGCAAATGTTGATTCCAACACATGTAAGTTAGGTTACACTGGAAGCCAGCCCTGCTGAGCTCTGAATGACTTTGTCATTGTGCATGACTGTACTGAGGCTATAGCTGCATAGGAATGGTCTAGCCTGCAGACCTGAAATGGTTGCTATGTGTCCCTTACAGCAAAGTGTGCATCTATGCTTGAGACATACAATACACCGTACAACAATTGCTCTCTCCCTTGCATTTTGTAAAGAGGGTTACTTCATATTCTTTCACTATAAAGTAATGTCCTCAAGTCTAACCATACAATCAGCAACATAATTACAACATACCAACAAAGAACAAAAGGGGAGAGGTACTGACGTCATCCAACTTTGTGCATTTGTAGAAGGTGACGGTAAGGGAGGTGGCAAAGTCTGCTTGTGTGCGTCAGGAGTATTTCCCTCTAGGTCTTGTAGCTGACTACCCAGAGGTCAGTGCCCTCTTTTCAACTGTTAGATAACCTCATTGCAGTTGGGTGTTTGCCTTTACCTCAGGCCTCAGGGTTAATCCTGATTCACACCAGGCCTGTCATCAAGATTCTTATGATCCTGTCTGTACTTGATTTTAGAAAGAGATGAATAACTCAGCCATGGAGAAGACAATAGAAAGGAATTTATCTGGGATTGTTCTAGAAAGGACGTCCTTGCTGATTAAAAACAGACACACAAGATTAGGGTGTGGTTCAGGGATAGAGTACTTTAATAATGAAAGACTTGCCCACCTCCATCTTAGGCTTGAAAGCTATCTTATAGTGAAGACAAACTAAGTTCACTCCTGTCTGTGATCAAACCTCTGTTTCTCAAGGACTGGGCTATGCCCCACCTGGAACCGTAACTTCAAATGGTTCTGTACTGCCTGTTCCTGGAATGGCAGTCATGTCTTTGTTTCAAAAAGTTCTTTATAACCATCGTGCAACCCTCTTCGTTTCAAAAGGTTATATGACCACCCATGACTACCTTGTTATACCCACTGTGCAACCATGGCGTTGTTTCAAGAGGCCGTTAAGACTAACTTGTTTGTCTGCTCCTGGAAACTGCCCCCCCCGTTTGAAACCTCCCTACCCTCAGCTATGAAAGCCTTGTCTTTCTCACATCCGATGCTGACCACTCCAACCCCACCTTAGTGTGAGGCAGCCTGTGTACACAAATAAAAAGGCTTGCTTTAATAGATTGATTGCTGCCAGGCGGTGGTGGCGCACGCCTTTAATCCCAGCACTTGGGAGGCAGAGGCAGGCGGATTTCTGAGTTCGAGGCCAGCCTGGTCTACAGAGTGAGTTCCAGGACAGCCAAGGCTACACAGAGAAACCCTGTCTCGAAAAAAACAAACAAACAAAAAAAAGATTGATTGCTTTAATTAATTTGGCCATGATGTTTTGGGTCAGTGGTCTTTCTCCTTCTTTCTTTGGGATTAACAATAGTGTGTAATGTAATGTCTTTGTGATAGTGAGGGCCCTTCTCTGAATGTAGCCTGGTATCAAGGCCACTTCCATCTGTTCTGAAGAGCAGTAAACTTTTCCAGTAGGATGGAACATGGTCTTTTTATGGAAACCCAGAAAAACAAAAGTCATGCCTTATCAAATTTTGCTCACATTGACTGGTACCAGGTACATAGCCATGTGTTCTCAACACTACTTGAAACAGGCAAAAGCATCACATGCTATCTCTGACACTTTGTACTCAGAGTTCCAACCTGTAATTCTGTGTATGCTTCTCACATCGGCTTTCCTACTGAAGTGCTTTGACCAGTAGTTGCTTAGCCTAAGTATCCTTACGAAGGTTCATTGTTTGAGAGAACTTTACTACACAGCAAAAGGTTTCTGCCTGACATTTGCTTGACTGGTTTGATTCTGATCAGTGTTAGCATGCATCATTGTGTCCATTAGAATTCACTTCACATCCACCTGATCCTTGCTTTCACTGGATATACCTCTGTAATTCCAAATTATGCCCATATTGTCATCTGATTATCATAAACCTTATTAGAATCTTCATCTCCACATTCCTCTGGATTCCTTCTTATTTATTTCCGTAATTTGTTTGGTTTTGGTGTTTTGGTACTGAACTGAAGGACTGGCCTCCTGAGGCAGTATGATCCAATGATGGTGTTTCCCCATGATCTCTTGTACTTCTCTCTTCTTTTAAAATGAAATGCCTTCTTTGTTGCCACAGATTTTCTTTGGGATGTTTCCTTTCTGATTCAGGACTTCCAATAACCAGTCTTTAGAAAGGTGGCTGCTGGATGGAAAATACTTTCATCTATGTTACTTTATCTGAAAATATCTTCCATTTTCCTTAATCTATCACAAAGCAGTTTAGCTGGGTATAGAATTCTGGGTTGATAGTTCTTTTCTTAAGAGAATAAAACAAAAAAAAATTGCTCCACTTCCTTCTGGCTGGTGGTTGCTGATGAAAATCTTCTCATTTGAACTGCAGTTCCCTACATACAGGATTAGAAAAAGCATGCCCAGCCTCTGTAGGGAGGGCACCACAGGGAAGGCTGCCTGCATCTCTAAGTGTAATGTAGGAGTGGAGAAGGGTTTCAAGACAAGTCTAGGACTCTTCTTAACAATGGAAAAGGAGATGATTACAGAAAAGCATCCTGAACAGTTTCTGTAACAGCTGTTGTATCCAGGTTCCTGCCCTGTTTGAGAGAGTTCCCGTCCTGACTCCTTCAGTGATGAACAGTGCTGTGGAAGTGTAAGCCAAACAAACCCTTTTCTCCTCAAGTTGCTTTGGTCATGGTGTTTCATCATAGCCGTAGTCACCCCAACTAAAACAAGCATAGTAGGCTTCATTACATTGTTTTGTATATACATAATGAATTTGGATCATAGTCATTCTCCCTGCCCCTCATTTCCCTCCCACCCTGCTAATCCCCTTCCTCTTTTGAGTTAGTCCCCTTCCACTTTCATGTCTTTTTCTTCTCTTTTTCCTTTTTGTTTTTCTTCTTGTTTTCTTCTGTTTTTTTGGTGACCCAATGAGTTTTACTAGGATGCTTACCAGGAACATGTGGGAGGAGTTGTTTAAGGAGCAAGGCCACCTTATCAGCAGCTACACCACTGAAGAAAATGTTACATATAGATCTTCAGGGAGGAGGGGTGGAGCTTCATGAGTTCCTCCATCTCCATGACTGAATGCTGATTGACACAAACTTATTCAGGTCTTGTACAGATAGTCACAGCTGCTATGTGTTCAAGCCTACAGTGGTCATCTCCTGCCTGCACGGCACGTTTCCATAACACTCTCCATCTGCCTCTGGCTCTTACATTCTTTCTGTTACATTATTACAATCTTCCTCGAGCTGAATGATCATCTTCATGCATACAAAAAATAGATAGAAGAAAACTAGATTTGTCCCACAAGCCACCGTTTACTAACCTCTGATCTAAAGGACTCTTCCTGTTTACTCTTATTTCCTGCCTCTTCTTTGCATATTCGAATTAGCAAGACTTTTAAATTAGTCACATCTGTCACTGCAAAAACAGGTATTTCATTTAAATGCAAAGTTTTGCTCTCTGACAAATGAGTACATTTTTACAAATCTGTATTTTTAAATCATTTTTTGCTGTTTGATGTTACAAAGACCTCAGATATATACTAAGAACTCGTTCTATCATGGCGCTACACGTGTAGCTGAAGACTACATTTTTCACTTAACCAGTAATGGGAATAATGAATCCTATTTCAAACTGGGATCTATCTCATTTGATTTTGATTTTTTTCTTTTTAGATATATTATCTTTTTTATTTGTTTGTTTGATTGTATTTAGTTATTTTTGAGACAGGGTCTCTCTATATAGCCTTGATTGTCCTGAAACTCACTAGGTCAGGCTGGCCTTGAACTCACAGAGACCTGCCTCCCTCTGCCTTCTGAGTGCTGGGTTTAAAGACATATACCACAGTACCTAGCAGATTTACTTTATTTTATTTATGTACACGGCTATATACATGTGAGTGCTGGTGCCCTTGGAGAACAGAAGATGGCATCCAATGTCCTGGAGCTGGAGTTCCGGGAGGTTTTGAGGCAGCTGACTTGGGTGTTGGGAACTGAGTTAGGGTCATCTGCAAAAGCACTTCATGCTCTTAGCTTCTGAACCATGTCCCCAACCTTCTCAGTGACAGTTGGTTTCAATTTTATTACAGTTATGTATATGACCAATGAGAACATGCAAATTTAAAATTAAAATTTCGGCGGGAAACATGAAAAATAAAAGGGTGTGTGTAGCAAATTGTCTTAAAAGGGTGTGTGTCGCAAATTATCTATCGGAAATAATCCCATCAGGTAGGAACTGGAAACCATGGAGACAGTGGAGTGTGATGCTCCATCACATTCTGAGTAAGACCTGCAATTACCACCCAGTCAAAGGGAAGGCTGCGCATGCGTGTGCACAGGGCCTTCCAGCTCGGCACTCCATGCGACTGGAACATTGAGTGCACCGCTGACTTAATGCAAGCTTGGCTTCAACAAGAAATAAGAAATCTGCCGCTGTAAACGTAGGCCTCCACCTAAAGAGGATCACTGGCAAGTTAAAAGTATAATTTATTAAAATGGCATTAATTAGCCTGTAAAAAAAAAATACAGCAATTCTCTCCCTGAGTCCCAGGATAAACAATGCCTGTAAAAAGAAAGGCTTGACAGTCTCTAATGGCAGTGAGTGACTTAAGTCAGGGAGGGCAACTTAGACGGTAAGGGGCATTTCTCGGTCTTTTGAATTATGGAATAAACAAAATAAACGGCCAAAAGTATGCTATAAGAAAAACATGTGGAGCTGATGTTTGCATTATCGAGAAGCAGCTAATGGTAGAACGCAAGTGAGCAGTGACTTCACAGAGCTGATCTTTCTCTTGTCGCTTTGTAATGCCTTCATCTTCTGTGCACGCTACAGAGGCAGTACAGATGTCAACCAAGAGCTTTTGCACTCCTTAAAAACCCAGAATTCTAGTCTTTCATCAGGTACTTTGAAAGCAGTTTCTTCTATTCTGTACTTTTATTTTCTCCCTAACATGCTCTTATGGAGAAGAAAAGTTTTCCATTTTTTGAAGTCCATTATATGAATAGTTGTTTAATGAATTACAGTAGACACTACACCTTATAAACCTTTGCCTAACCCAAGGTTACAAAGATTTCCTCCTAGAACTTTTATAATTTTAGAGTTTAATATTTTTTGTTGGTGGTGATTTTTGATTCTTTTGAGACAACTATGTAGCCCAGGTGGCCTTCCACTGATGAGTCTCTTACCTCAGCTTTCAGAGTGCTGGAATTGGAGGCATATGTCACCATACCTGGCCTTAGTTGTAGAGTTTATGTATTGGTCAGTACATAAGTCAGTTGCCAAGTCAGGTGTTTTTTTGTTGTTGTTGTGTTTTTTGCATACGAAACATTTCAAGTCAGGCTATTTTTTTAAAATATAGTGAAAGATACAGCTTTAAGATTTTTTTTAACTTGTATGGAAGTATAGCATCATCTGCAAACTCTATTTTATCCACAGGACATTGTACATTTGCTTCAACTGTATGCATTAGTTTTCACACACGGTCTGCTGCCTGGATCCCTGCATGAAGCATGTTTCTGACTGTGGACAGTCTCACTCCCCTAATGGGCACCTGTGTGTGTTACTGTAACTTCCTCTCCTCCGTTCCCTTAATCGTTCTCATCTGTCACATCTACACATTTGCTCTTTCACACTTTGTCAATTTCCACTCTTCCCTTAATATCTCACCTTCTGCAGCACATATTTATGGTCACTACAGGGAACCATTGCTTTTGATGGTTCTTCAATTTTCCTCTCATCTCTACTCGAGAAGGAAATTGCGAGGCATTTTATTTCTGCCTGCATTCATATCACCCTCGATGTGTAATTCACACTCTGCCCTTTTGCCCAGGGGTTCCTCATGGTTTGCAGCCAACCATTTCCCCTTTTCATTTGTTTTGGCTCATTGGTGGCATCATGATGTGGAGGAAGTGAGCCATGGTCCATCTGAACTCTGCTTCCCCCATAGTCTTATAACCTGCTTCAAACGCAGTCTGGGGCTTGTTCTCTTCATCCAAACAAAACAAAACAAAACAACCCAAAACTATGATACCAACTCTCTTCATGTTGTCAACATGAAGGAGGATATATCATTGTTAGTATATGTTCTTCATCTTTGTGTTTGCTCCTATGCCTGGCATATAGTAATTGCCTAGTGCCACTGATGATTCTATTACATATCTAAATAAGATTACATATTCTAGATAGATTGCAGTTATTAGAAATGCTAACCACTTGGCCTAAGCAGTCAGAGCTGTAGTCTAATCTACCATGCCCCAGGACCTGCTGGCCAAAACCTAGCATTCTAAGACTGCTGACGGAGCACGATGTTGGGTACCAAAATGGGATTCACAGACTATCTTAATTTACTCTAGATTTGTCTTGCTTTTGATTCATTAAATATTAAACTAACCAAGAGCTGTATTCTGAATCCCAAGATTCCTAGCCCAGCAGATGTTGCCCAAGCCTAGACTGCTGAAATCCTAGCCTCTAACTTGATGCTGGTATTTTGTAGCTATATCACATTTTTCACGATTTGTCTTGTTTTGCTTTTGTTTTTGCAGTTCTGGGGATTGAACCCAGGGCCTTGCACATATTACACAAGCGCTCAACCACAGAGATGGATATGTATATATCCCAGCCCAAATTTATTTTTATGTGTACAAAGCAAACTTCTAACATGGGCTAGTGGGTCAGGCCAGTAATGCTAGATACTCAGGAGGGTGAGGTAGAAAGACCAAGATCTAAGTCTTACAGAGGTTCAGAGTGCATTTAAGACTAGCTTGGGAAATTTAGTGAGACGTTGTCTCAAGATACAATGGGAAGAGAGGGCTGGCGAAATACTTCAGTGGAAAAGGTCTTTACTAGCATGCACAAGGGCCTAAATTTATATCCAGTACAGCAAAAAGAAGAAAAAACCCTTAAAAAGCTTGTAGGCACTCCATCACAGCTAATTGAAGCTACTAGGTCAAAAATGTTTAATTAATGCTTCTAGAAACTTACTTAAAAACCCATCAACTGGGTTGTTTGGACCTTTGGATGCTCCAAGCTAACATTAACCCAAGACTAATTGAACAAATGTTTAGCTGCACTTGCCAATGAAGGAGCCACTCGCCACGTGTGACTTGCTATGTGTGACAGATAAGCAACGGGTACCCATTTTTAAGAGTCCCAAAGAAAGATTATAAAGTGCCTGTTACTAGATTCCCAATTAGTGAAATGATAACATTTTGGAAATACTGGATTAAACACATTATTATAGTTATTCTTAATTGCTTTTTTTCTTTTTGAAATGTATGTCGTGGGCTTAGGGAGATACTTCGGAGGTTAAAAACACTGGCTGTTTGATTCCCAGAAGACTAGAGTTTGATTCCCAGCATTAACATGGTGGATCGCAGCCATCCTTAGCTCCAACCCCAGGGGATCCCAGTGCTGCTTCTGGCCTTTATGGGCACCAGACATGCACGTGGTACACAGACATACATGCAGGCACACATCCATGCACATAAAAGTATGTAAAAAAAAAAACAAAACCTTTTTAAAAATGTGGCTTATTAATTTTTTTTATTGTCTGTGTGTGATTCCCACTGCATTTCTATTGAACAGTGCTCGTCTACAGCTTAGAAATGTGTGAAATACTCTGATACAGAAAGCCGGTGGATGAGAATCACTGTGGCTCATTAGGATTTAGCAAAGGTGTCGTAATGCCATTAGTGAGATGGAGGTGTTTAGGGCATTCATGGTTGCCTAAGCAGCCTGAAGGGTGGTACAGAAGGTTCATTCACAAGGCACAAAGAAAACAAATTTGAGTCCCCACATTTCTGCAGAGGAAAAGCTGTTGGCTTAAGCTGTGGACACGTGTGCCACACCCTGCCAACACAACTTCACATTCAGCATATTACTCTTCCCTGAAACCTGCCCCCCAGGGTTCTGCCACTAATGGCTCACTGTGGGATCCCTTTTAAAGTGAGATTACACTCCTTCCAGGATGTGTTGCACATGCTGACATCTTGAAAGTATCCAGTTTCTTACTCAACCTAATTTTCATCTTTACTCTTGTCTTGGCTTTAAACAAAACACTGACCAGGAATGGTGAGTTATGGGCTTTGCTAGGAGATGACCGGTGAAATTGTCAGGGTTTGTTCTAGTTATGATTAAATGTTTGTATTTAAAAAAAAAAAATTCAGAGACAGAAACTTTTTCCATTATGAAAGCCAGTCTGGTGGGCCTTCAAAAAATTAAGTACTACTACCATATAGAAAATAGAACATCTATTTTCCTAGCAATGAATAATACACCTGGATGATTCTACAACTGCACCTCAGTGATGTTTGCACATCAGTTTTTACTGCAGCTCCATCCACAAGAGCCAAGTTATAGAATCAGCTTAGGTGCACATCAACAAAAGTGGGCAAAGAAAATGTGCGGCTATATACAATGGAGTTCCTTCAGCTGTGAATAAAAACAAAACGGTGTCATCTGCAGGAAGATGAATGGAGGTCACCACACTAGTTAAAATAGAAAGGTAAATGTCACATCTTCTTTCTTCCACAGAATCCAGATTCAGATATACATGATATGTATCAAATATATTACATTTCTATGTATATATCATATATATATATGTATCTATGTATCTATGTATATCATAGGTATGATATAAAAACAGAGGGAGATTTTTTTAATTTGGGGGAGAGGTAGACAGCAAAGTGGGGAATGAGATAGAAATGGAGGGCAGCATAGAAATATGAACAGCATACAAAATGATGTATGTGTGTGAAATATAGTAACGAAGTCTAGCGTTTTATATGCTAAATTAAGAAAAAAGGGAAGTTTAATGCCAGAGCTATCATATTGACAACATAATAACAGATAAGTGAAGAATATGACAAATATAGGGAGATAGACTTCAGGGAACTATAGGAGCTGGAGGTCAGAGAGGCAAGCCTTGGAAGTGAAAGAAGGCTGAGTTTCACCTGGTATATGTGTGTGTTTGGGGTGGGATGCAGCTCAAAACCCAAATGTTAGCCCTGGCCAGCTCAGCATCTATTAGTGCAGCTAACCCAGTGTGTAACGTTTCCCCTAGTACCATCCCAGGAAGGTGTGATAGCAGCAGGGTTTCCCCCTAATATTTAATTAAAATATATTTAAGAATATAATGATTATATAATAATAATACAGGGGTTGTAAGTCTATTGAAGTTTCAGGATTTGTGTGAGGTCATCCAGCACATGACCACCGGATGTCCTATAGTCACAATGATTCTATGATCAGATAACTGTTACTGTGACTTGGTATCTTTATCTATAAAATGGAGATAAAAATGTCTGTCTTGCAGAAATTTGAAGGATCTAAATGAAATAACTCATAAGCAGCCAGTGAAGTTACAAAGTGAGGAAGGTGACGGTGAGTTGAACATCCATTGAGGACTCACTGGTCTACAGTCATCTTCATGTATCATTTTAATGCCCATTTGTAAACTGTTGACTATTTCTTGGTTCAGACATTTAGTGTATGAACATAGTTCATTGTCTCCTTTAATCCAAGAATATACTTTATTTCACAAATCCCACTCTTTTCAACACACTGTAATTGAAAAAATATTGCTATGTTGTGCAGCCAGGTCTCAAGACGTATCCTTTAAAACGTGAGTGAAATGCATTAGAGAGCCCCTTAGGTTAGATATCAGATAAATATAAAATGTTTAAGAGCAGCCCTCAAGGGAAAAAGCTGTGGCTTCAACTTTTAACCCTTAAGACAAGTAAAGGAGCTGGTGAAAGTGGAGAGGGGGGACAAGAGAGGGTGATTGGGGTGAATATGATCAAAGTACATTATATACAGCTACATTCCAATGAAACCTATTATTTTGCAACTAGTAAACATTGATAAAAACAGGAAACAAAATATAGTATCCTATACCCAAAAGAGCCTCTGAGGCATTAAAAAAAAAAAAAAAAAAGACTCCATGGACCAGCTCAGGAAAGAGCCTGCAGCCATGTTATTAGGTGGAAAAACACACTATAGAGAAAGTTTTCCACCAGTATCTACCCTTTTTTAAGCAGAATTTCATTATAGAGCCCCAGCTGGTCTGGAACTCACTGTGTAGGTCAGGGTTGCCTCAAACTCACAGGAACCCACCTTTGCCTCTTGAGTACTAGGATTAAAGGAGTATGCGGTCTTTATACTCCTTTATATTCCTAGCTCAAGATGGCTCTTTTAGAGAAACAAAAAGTAAACTAAAACAACTAGATTAAGCACCCTAAAATTAGATATTTGGGGGGAAAAACCCCTCTGACTCTATTCAATTTTAAACTATCAATGTGATGTCACTGAATATGAATCAGAAAGAGACACTGTTCATAAGTGGCTTCCTAAAGCTGCCTCTCATGGCTCGTGTCAATCCTCTGCCGTGTCCCGATTATAGCATGGTGTCTTCTGTGTCACTGTATCAACACCTTCACTTTACCAATGGGTCTCAAATTGTGCTCTCCCAACCAATAGCATAAGCATTGCCTAAGAACTTATGAAAGGGTCAAATCTTAGTCTCGTGTTTCTTAGGCAGTCTGAGACTCAATCCACAAAGGGATACTGATGTGTTTGAGAATCACTGCTGACCACCGTTGCAGTTACTTCTGAAGAATCAGAAGCCCCAAGGAGCTTTTACCGTGTTAATTAGCAATAGTGTTGCTTTCTGCTTCAGATTTCTAATTATAGATTCTAAAATTGTAGCTTGTACTATCTCAGAACCAAAGAGACGCCTGCGCTCCCAGCTTCACTGTGGCACTAGGCACAATAGGCAAGTAATGAAGACAAAGTGAATGTCCACCATCTGATGAACTAGGGCAATGCAGTCCCTTCATACCGTTCAGCCACAAAACGATGGGATCTTGTCACACGCAACATCATAGATGGTACTAGAGTTGATTACACTACACGAAATAAGCCAGCCGGGCACAGAACAAGATAGCATGATGTTACTCATGTGTAGAATCCAAAATACTTCATCTCAAGGAATCCCATGATTTCATGGTTACTGTAGGCTAGAGAGAATCTTTGGGACAGAGGAATGAGAGGGTTAATTCACTGGCCCAAGTGGCAGTTAGCAGGAGGGTGAGTGTATATATTACTGCACTGCACATTTCAAAAAGCATAAAAAATTTCTTAATTATTCTTTATTTCAAAGAAACAATGAATAGGTAAACAGGTGTGTTTCACCTGATTAAACACTATGCAATGTATACAAGCATTGAAACGTCATGCTTTTCACATAACCGGGTAGAGTTTTATGTTTCTATGTCTCTGTTAAACATAAATTTAATTGACAGACAGGAGCTCCCAGGAAGGCAAGATGGCTGACCACCACTTCATGAGGTACAAAAGAAGATCTTGCCATGGATAAGAACGGGAATGAGTTATGCACAAACTGAAAGAAAGAGTGAAGAAACTGAAGACACAGGCTTTGAGTCTTTAGAGGATACCAACAGGATTCAGGGGGATTCTGACAGTGCAGAATAGTAATGAACCTGGACCACAAAGCAGTGTAGAATACTGGATTCTCTTTGTCATTGGAGTCCACAAGGAAGCCACTAAAGACAACATTTATGACAAATTCAATTATTATGGGGAAATAAAATTCATCTACAGGCATACAGGATACTTAAAGGGGTATAGTCTATTTAAGGATAAAACACGAAGAGGCCTGGTTGCTATGGAAGGACTCAATGGTCAAGATTTGATGGGACAGTCAATCAGTGCGGGCAGTTGATTTGTTCAATGTGCACCCAGGGCAAGAGGAGATGTGACCGAAGACTGAATAGGAGTCCAGACCTGAGATGCTGCTGGCAGGTTTTTGTCCAAGTGGTTTCTCCACAATTCCATTTGATCCTTCAAGCCTTGAAGAAACAAGGATTGGGTAGAACTCCACTCAATTAACCTCTTACCCTGATTTCTAGTTTTCTGTTGTTGTTTTGTTTTTTGAGTTATGAACAAACATTCCATTCTTTTAGTTTCTCAATTTGAAGTTGCCTTTCTGTTCTAAACACTCTAAAGAACTGATTACATTAAGGGATTATGGGTTTCTGGAAAGATAATTCTACCAGGATGGGATTCTGAATTTCAATCAGGGCTAGAGATGGGAAGACAAGAAAGCTGAGGTGACAGATTTTCTTACAGTTTTGCAGAGTAACTGTTGTGTTCCTACATCCTCTGTTGTAAACAAATGGATGTTATATTTGTGTCAAAATAAACTTAATTTCAAATAAAAGGAAACAAAAGATGCCAAGCCACTGCTCTCAGGAGCAGGACAGCAAATATTCCTACCACTGTTCCCATGAGTTATTTGCTATGAGAAGCTCTGAGAAGGGGGAATTGGGAGCTACTAATTATGATATTTTTTTTAACTTTAGAGTAAAGACCATGGGCAAAATTCCTGGGTGAAAACAGATAGATGCCTACTGTTGTGATGGCCTTATGAATCTTCTTGGATTGTTGTTTGTTTGTTTGTTTAGAAATTACATCAATGCAGTCCTAACTTCAGTTATATCATACAACTATTGGCAGAGGACTATACGTTTTGCAGCATGCTGAAATAGTTTGGTGAGAGCTGTACAGGTCAGAAGGTACAACCTTGTATATTGGTAGGCACATACTCATCCAATTACAAAATAAATTTTCAATAGCAGCAACATTTTCTGTTTGGCAACATTCCATTTTCATCATTTTGATGGGCTAAGTAAGATCTGCCTTCCTACACAGCCACAATCTGGCTTGTATTCTAGTGAGAACTCTCCTCTTTCCTGATCCTCTTGTCTCTGTTTCCTCCCCCTCTCTCCTCCTCGCTGATCCTGTTTCACTCAGTACCTCTGTCTCTCTCTTTTCTCTCCCCCCCCAACTTTCATGTATTGGAAGGCTCACAGGATACATATAATATGATTCTCAGGCTTGGTACCATGTTGTCATTCTTTTGTTTATTTAAGGACACAGGGTCAGCTATATAGTCCAGGCCACCTTTAAACCATCATTCTTCTGCACCAGCATCCGAAGCACTAGGGCTACAGATGTTTCTGCCACACCTAGTTCACCCTGTGGGTAGAAGAAGTAATTGCGCAGGGCAAGGGAGATAGCACAGGGTGCGATGTCTTCAGGCCCCAGAATCTGCATGGTAGAAAGGAAACACTGACTCCAAGTTGTTCTCTGACACTTGCCACCACACACACCACATTAAATAAATTGGGTCCAATCAAGACAGTCCTTGACAAGCCCAGACTGCCATGATTCTCAGTTTTGTCACAAGCAAGTCACTTTCTATGCACATCTCGAGTTTATAGTCATCCACTGTCCCCACATCAATTACATCATGCTTACCTACCTTTCCATTTGGATTGATAACTAGCTCATGTGCAGAGTTCATACTTATTCCTATTGCATCATAACCCTGTTTGTGTGAATCCCCCAAAACAATAACGTTACTTTTACAATTTGTCATCTTGCTCCCCACTTTCTCTTTTTCCTGGTTTGTGCTTTCTGTGGCCCTAACAACACGTCTTGTCTTTCTGCATAAAATCACTGAAAACACTGCTGGACAAGACAAAGCTAACTCTTCCATCTCTTAATCATTATTAAAGATCAAAGCTTGAAAGCAGAATGGACTGTCCAGTTAAGTACCAATTAAACATTCACTGCCAATTGCTATTTCTCCAGTGTGGCACTCTGATAGAAAACAGAGGGCACCACAGTGACTGTAAATGATCCTAGGAATGCCTAAGAGGAACCAAGAATTTGAAATAGAGATTCCTATGCTTTGGTACATGTAGAAATGGGAATTTAAGAATAGTTCATTTTAGAGCCTTTAGTATGTTTTTTAATTAATTGAATATTAGATTCATACTGTACCAAAACCAGTGTTAGAAAATTTGTTTTGCAATTTTTCCTGAGGTATTTTGTTTATCAAACATCTTTCTCACATGGTTTCTTAAGCATACAAAAATGTAAATGATGAAAAGAATGCTTTTGGAAGACATCTTGCTTAGCACAGAGCACCAGCTTCACACTGTGAAGACACCTACTCGTGAGTCTGCCTGATGAACCTTGTGGTTGTGAGGCTGTGTCGGCTCGAGGGCAGAAGGAGATACCACGTGCTCCCAAATCCCACAGTTCAGTTCAGGGAACACATCTGAGGTCACAGCTGAACCGAGTGAGAAGAGATTAGAAAGTGTGTTCAAGGACTGGGAAGATTACTCAGTGAGTACACACTTGTGCAGATTCAAGAACATGAGTTCAGATCTCCTGGAGGCACTTAAAGCCAGACATAGTTCATGTGTTTGTAAGCACAGTACTCTAGTGTCGAGATGAGAGGCAGGGACAGGATAATCCCTGGATAATCTTGGGCCAGCTAGCCTGGATGCACAGTGTCAAACAAGAGAGCCTGTCTCCAACAAGGTGGACACCTGAGGTTCTCCTCTGACTTCCGTATGTGCACAGTGGCAACCATAACCAGCACTCACCCACACCCACCACACACACACACACACACACACACACACAAACACAGAAAGAGACAGAAATTTTAAAAAAGTATACACTCAGGTTCATCTACTTGCAGAATGAAATTGAGTTTGTGTCTCTCTCCCTGCACAAAAATCAATTCAAAGTGGATTAAAGAAGTTAATGTAAACCTGAAAAGGATTTCAATAGCACAAGAATTAACAAATAGGATTAAATGAAATTAAGATGCTTCCACACAATAAAGGAAATAATCACCAGAGTAAAGAAACAGCCATAGGAATCAGAAACAACAACAAACATCTTTGCTAACTACACCTTAGACACCTATGTGTATTACTTTCTAGAACTGCAAAAGCTAAATCCAATAGAAAGAAAGAAAATCCAATCAATAAATGGGCTAATCAACAAAATGAACAGTCATCAAAAGAAAAAACACAAATGACCAGTAATACTTGAAAGGTGTTTAATGTCCTAGCCTTTAGGGCAACATAGATGAAAATAGCTTCTAGATTCCATCTCATCCCAGTCAGAATGGCTGAGTCAGGAAACAAATGACCATAGATGCTGGAAAGGTTGTTGATGAGGATGTAAACTTGTGTGGCCACTATAAAGCACTTCCCTGTACTCTTCAGTTGCATCTCATAATTCTCCCCCTTATTCTTAAAGCTCTGCTTCCTTCTCCCATCATTAGCCCCTCTTCTTTTTAACTTAATCATAACCTTCTATAGATTTATCAATCTCTAAAATCTTCATACCCTAACATCATCCTGACTTTCCCCTCCTAGATTCAGTGTTGATTTAATACTTAATCTTTATCCTCATCCACCCTATTTCCCTTCTATCCTCAGTCATTAACTAAAATACTAAATTACTATCCTTGGTTGTTTATCCTCCAACAGTTACTGAAGTCAAAAGGGTCACTGTCATTCATGGGCTAGTCTGGCATTTGCATAGTGGTACTATCAAGCAGCTGTAACTGCTCAGCTAATATTCCACTCAGTGAATGTATAGAGCTAATACCAAATACTCTAAGCTCCCGAACTATTTCAGAGCTGGAGGTGGAATCCCTGGTCTCATGTGTACTAGGTAAGTGCTCTGCCACTGAGCTGTGTCCCCAGACCCTGAAATAATTTTTAACAAAGAAAGTATACTGAAAGCAGCAAGCTAGAAACACTAAGTCACTTACAACGGTGGATCCATCAGAATAACAGCAGATTTGTCAACTAAAACTTTAAAATCTAGGGGGGCCCTTGGGAAATAACTATAAGCCCAGAACTTCTCCACTCAGTAAAGTAATATGTTAAAATTAAAGAAACAAATAAAACATTTTTATGATAAAATAGATTAAAGGGTTTTATGACCACTAAACCAACTCTATAAAAAATAATTGAAGAAACTTTTAGACTGAAGAGAAAAACAAATCCATCTATAAGGCCCCGGCAGAAATAAACCACACTAAATTAATAATTACATAAGAAAAAAAGGGAAAAACAAGTACAGCAAAATTAACAGAAAGGCAGAAGTCAATATAGACCTTTCAATAATAACTAACTACTAATGGTCCCAATTCTCCAATCAAAAGGCACAGACAAGAGACTAGATTTAAAGGCAGTCCCTCTATATGCCATTCCTATATTCCTCTTGGCTCACCACAAAAGACTGACATTTCCTTAAGGTAAAAGGATGGAAAAGGGTGTTCCAAACAAATGGATCTAGAAAATAAGCAGGTGTTGCTGTTCTAATATCTAAAAAGATAGGTTTCAAACCAAAATTAATGAGAAAAGATAAGGAGGTCGTTTCCTACTGATTTAGGGAACAATCCACAAAGAGGATGATAAAACATAAATCCCTTGAACACTAGAATGTCTGATATAATCAACCAAATTTAGATGTAATTCACAAGTTAACCCTAGCACAATAGTAGTGGGTGATTTCAATACCCCACTATCCCTAATTGACAAGCCACTCTAACAAAAAACAAAATAAAAAACAAACAAAAAAAAACACCCAAAACAACAACAAAAAGCCCAACAACAATGTCAACAAAAAACAAAGATCTGAATTCACTGACATCATAGATAAAATCAACCTAACAGAACAATTCAGCTAAACACTTGCAAAATATTATACATTCTCAGCAGCCCAGGATCTTTCTCTTAAATAGACCACATATTAGGACACAAAGGAAACTAATAACAATGAAATAAGACTAAAGGTTAACAAGAGAACCCCTAGAGCAGAATAAATGCCAGTGTTCTTATTTAATAATAAAACACTATTGAACAATGAATGGGTCTGCGGAGACATCAAGGAGGAAATAAATATATCCCCAGAATCAAATGAAAATGAAGACGCAAGATGCCAACCCCTTGAGATGTGATGAAAGCCGTCCTAGGAGGAAAGTTTATGGCGCTAAGTGTCTGCTTAAACCAGAGAGATCCCAAATAAATAATGTAATGATACACCTTATAGATCTGGAAAAGGAGCTGGCCAAGTCCCACGTCAGCACAGGAAAGAAAGCATGCAGTTCAGGGAACAAAAAACTATAACACAAAAAAATTAATAAAACAATGTTGGTTCTTTCCAAAGATAAACATGATAGTAAAACCCTTAACCAAGCTAACCAACAGAAGAGACAGAAACCTAAAAATAAAACAAGAGGCAAAAGATAACCATTAGAATGTATACCAATGAAAATCAGAAAATTGAGGCTTACATAAAACATGTATTTTACCATAGTAGAAAATCTAAAAGAAATTGATTTCTAGACACATATTTCCCACTAAAATAAAACCAATATGAGATAAGCTATTGTCATTTTTCTAAGTGGGAATGACGTCAAACTGCTTTCTAAGAGGGTTTGTTTTTTTTTTGTTTTTTTTTGTTTTTTTGTCTTTAATAGCCATAGATTCGTACTGCTTTCAACACTGGACAAGAAAGATTCTTTTTGCAGAAGACAGTGGTTAACGAAGCAACCCAATTGGTCTAATGCTCAGAATGAGTGACTGCAGCTGCTCAGCCCTAAATGGGACATTATCCTACTTTCATTTCTATTTGATAAAATACCTTGACAAAAAGCACTTTAGGGAGGGAAAGGTGGTTTTAGTTCACAATTCTGGGTTATAAGTCTATCCTTAGAGGGAAGTCATAGAGACAGGGGCCCAAGACAGCTGGTCATGACGTATTCGTCGTCTAGAGCAGAGAGACACAATTGAAAACATCCTTTCAGCTAGCTTTCTTCAGCGTCTAGCTGATGAAACTGTGCCACCCACAATGGACTGAGTCAATATCAATTAACAACCGACACAATTTCCCACACACACATAGACAATTTCCCATACACATAGGACAACCTAATCTAGATAATTCCTCAACTGAGTTTCTCTTTCCAGGTTATTCTGGGTTGTTTTAACAGTTTAAGCACATAAGACACCCGGGAAAACTTGACACACAAATAGACACATCACTTTAAGCTGTAATTTTCCATCCCAAGGTTTCATGTTCATCCCCTAACACTTTAAAAAGTCTTTTAACTGTGACCTCTGTAAATAAGAAACAAGTTACATACTTATTCAAAAAGGGGGGCAATGTGGGCATAGCACTTAAACTATCACACTTAATCAAAACCCAGTGTCTAGTAGTGTAAATACCAAATCTGTGATTCAAAGTTCAACATCTAGAGCTCATCTTCTGAGTCATAAATGGGTAGCCTCACCTATCCAACTCTGCCATCCGTAGCATACAGTTTCCCTCTGCAGTCATTTCCTACCTGCACCTATTGTTGGTAGATTGTTGTGGAAGATATTTTTTTTTTAAAAGGCCACTGGTCAAACCAACTATCTAAGCTGTGGCAGCTCTGCCTAGCTCAGCCGCCATGTTCTATGACTAGAGGCCACGTGCATGCAGTAGCTAGAACCAGTCAGCCAGAAACACTAGCCCTGCCACCCACTAGACACCAGCGTGGGAGATGGCTCTGCCAATTTTCCATGCTGTCTCCACAAGGCTGGGAATTGCCCAGACCATCCCGCCATCCACGCTGGCCCAGTAGAAAGATGAGACTCTAATGCTTAAAGATTAATCAAAGGCTTATACATTTGGTAATGATCAGTAACAAGATACCCATACAATCAGAAGTGTAACCCAATATCCAACCTAGATATACTAATTACCTTTGACTGCTACAGACACGTGAACATCCGCCTTCATCTCCTCTCTCCCTCTCTCTCCTCCTCCTCCTCTTCCTTTTACTCTTCCTCTCCTAACTCCTCCCACCTTAGCTCCTCCTACAGTAGATGACCCACGATCCTGGCATCTTCAATATCCTTTGATCTTCGACATAAACAAGTGGCCTCTCAGGGCTGCTGCAGGGACTCCAATCATACCACAAGGTGGCAAGCCTCAGTTACTCTCTATGAGTCCCTTGGTCTTTCAGTCTTTATGTCTTCAGAACAAGTACTGCTTAGATGAGTGTTATATTTCAAAGTCTCCTGAGATGTAGTCTGGACTCTTGGGCATGGCTATATCAGCTTCTGTGTGCCTACACTGAGGAAAGTTTCCTCTTGTCCAAATGAATCTTGGAAGGCCTCATTTCAATGACGTTGATCTCTTTGACAATCACTCCCCACCCCAGCATAATAAGCACATAACAGATCTCCAAGTCAAAACACCACATGAATATTCCCTAGTCCAGTTGACAACAAAGCCCTTGTTCCCTTCTGGAGCATGATCCGGGTCTCCACTGTCAGCACTTCCCATCTTCCAAGCTTCTATAAGAACAGGTCATTAAGCTCTGCCACAGCACTCAATTGATTTTCCAGCCCAAAGTTCCAAAAAGTGTTGCTCACTCTTCTAGCAAATAACATGGTCCGACTCCTCACAGCGGCAACCCTGCTTCCCTGGTACCACACTCATTTCTGGTTTCATTCTGTTGCTGTGAGAAAATTCCCTGACAAAAAGCAACCTAGGGAAGAAAGGGTTACAGGTCCAGGTTACACATCCAGTACTTTAGGAAGTCAAGACAGGAATTCAGGGAGCTACTCAGAATGCATCCATAGTCAAGAACGAAGAGAGCAAATGCTTCTTTTCTTGCTTGCTTGATGCTTATATGGTTAGCTTTCTTGAAGTTGTTTATAGTTGGGGGCCCAGCCCGTGAAATGGTGCCTCCCAAATACAGGGTGAGTCTTCCCCGCCTCAATTAACAATCAACACAAGCCCTCAGACATGCCAACAGGCTAACCTGATCTAGACAATGCAATCATTGAGATTTTCATCTCAGGTGATTCTAAGTTTTGGCAAATTTGACATCCAAAACTAACCATGACAGATGCATCAGCTTTCCTTACCAAGGAAGATGAGGGGATGAGAATAGCATAAAAGCTAGAGGATGCTGTCTTCAGGTTTGACAAGGCTAGTGTACTCAAGAACTTATAATAGCTGCGGTTACCTGAACAAGATCAAGCCAGTCAAAATCCCGGCATGGGAAGGAGAGGGGCTCCTGAGACTACCCTAGCTGAGGAACAATAGGCAATTGATGTCTTCTGATGGAGGAAGAGTATTTTTCTCTGTGGTGTGTGGCTGCTGAGAGAGTGGATGGCCTCATACCCATGCACCTATGGGAAGTACTAAGGGGACACAATGGGTTATCAAAAAGGAAGGGGAGAAGAGGAGGAGATGGAGTTATGAGAAGAATTGTAAAGAAGAGGTATTGTGGGGAGATTAAATCTGCAGCCTAGGACATTGCTAAAGAGGTATTAGAATGGTAAGTTGCTGTAGTAAATGGAATGTAATTCCTGAGAAAAATACTGTAAGATTCAGTAATTCCATTTCTAGATAAACTCCCAAAGGAAGTAAAAGCAGGGGCATAAATAGGCATTTGGGTGCCCAAGAACACAACAGCATTGTTGACAATGGCCAATGGGTGAACCATGAAGTGAATATGTACACATTAGTCTGTGAGACATGCTATAACAAAGCACCACAAACTGGGTAGCTTTACAAGACACTAAGTGTTTTTCACAAGCTGAAAAACAGAAATCTAAGACCAAGATGCCGTCAGGGTTGGTGTCTAGTAAGGCCTTCCTCCTGGTTTATAAATGCTACCTTCTTGCTGTTTATGAGTCCTTTCCTCCATGCTTGTGTAGAGGGACAAAGCCCTTTCATCATCTTCTAGACACCAGTTCCATCAGAATAGGGCCCTATCTCTATCACCTCACTTAACATGAAATATCAGTTGGGGTATGGATATAAGAATTTGCTGGGGTTGAACAATTCGATTCATAATAATATACAATGGAGTTCTATTCAGCCTTTAAAATGTAGAAAATTTCTGCTCTGGTGAGAAGGCTCAGTTGGTAAAGTGCTTGCTGTTCAAGCATGAAGACCTGAGCTTTAATCTCCAGCAACTATGTAAAAAGCCAAACATGGACGTGTGTACCCCATTCCTGTATGTGTCCCCTTCCTGGGGAAACAGAAGGACCCCTGCAGCTTACTGGCCAGCCTAGCCAAATCAGTATACTCTATGCTCAGTGACAGATTTTTATGTCAGAAAACAAGGTGGACATAAAGGAAGACACTGTTGACCTCTGACCTCCACACACAGGCCACACACTCACATACACAAGCACACAACATAAACAAGTATGTGCACATACATACATCACCACCATACACACACACAAGAAAATTCTGACACATGCTGTATGGTTCAGATGACCTTTGTGAACATACACTAAGTAGAATAACATGATCTTCCTGGTTTATAGATGATACCTTCTTGCTGCTTATGAGTTTAAGGGCACTAATGCAGGATTCCAGTTACATGAAGTTCTTAGTGTAACCAAATTCACAGAGACAGAAAATAGAGAGCTATTGCCAGCGCTGGTGGGGGAGGAAGGATGCGTTAGTGTTGAAGGGGGCAGAGTTTCAGTTTTCCACAGTGAGAGTGTTCTCTAGATGGGACGTGATGACAGGCGCACGACAGTGTGAAATGTACTCAATGCTGCAAGCAGAAAACGGTGGGAACTATAAACTTGTGCTGCTTACCACAATCCTGTCACAAAAAGATGCAACCTGGCAAAGCACTCTTAGATTACAGCATTCGATTTCAGTCTGATATTTACAAAGGGAACTCACTTTGGCTAAATCTGCTGCTCCAAACAAATGTGAGCATGTCCACTTTCCCTGTCACTGTGATGTGCTTCTACCCTGTCACCTACGCACCAATGATTTGTTTAATGTCTCTGTGTGTGCATATGTGAGAAACTCACATACATGTGAGTATTTATTTTTCTGACTGTATCAGGGTACCCCATCATTTATCTTTCTATGAGATCTAAATTCTCAGTGTGGATTGTAACAATCATTCCCAAGTGTTATCATCACGATGATGATAATTTATATACTTACTGGATTATGGGGAAAAATCAGTCTGGGGACTTCCAAAGTTTGCAAGAATGTAAATAATTAAACAATATTGTCAAATGTGAATTGACACTAAAATAACAGAACAGGAAAGTCCCGGAGTGAATGTGCCTCCTATTTCTTTGTCTTCCCTGGCTGATATCAAATGCAGCAAATGTCATAGCCTAAAAGATATTTGTGAATAAATGAATCCATGTGTATATGTGCACATCACAGGAAGATTTGGCATAATGAAGGACAGGAGGTACCCAGAGTTCCAGGCAAACCACTGCAGGAAGACCTGTAGGCAACGCATTTTTTGAGAGCCTGACGTTATTGCAGGGATAATTCTCTTTTTAAATGCAGCTTAATGCATTTTCACATAGACAGCATTATTTTTCAAGTGTAGCAGAACATTTGGAAATGAAATTTAACTCAATGCCATTTATTCCCTTTGTAAAGCAGGGAAAAAGAAACATAGGTGTGACTTCTGTACATCTGCCTGAATGCATTTGCAGGGACAAATGTCAGACCTGCCAGAAGGAAGTTGGTTCATGTGGCTATAAGAAAGAGAACTGGAACAAAGAAACTGAGCTTTTTCAATGCCTTGCATTGTAGCTTATACATAAACAGGGATAATGTATGCTAAAAAGCCATGACAAAGATTAAAAACTTAGAATTTGGAGCAGTTAATATATGAGTTGAGTAGCTAATAAAATCTGTGTACAGCCTGCTGTGAGGTAGAAGGAGGAGGATCAGAAGTTCAAATCCAGGATGAGTTATATAGCAAGTTCAAAGCTAGCCTGGTGGGTGACCAGAGATACCATCTCAAAAACAAAACAAAAAAAAAACCTTAGGATATTTAAATTTTGAATTGTGTTTATTATACAAACAACATCATGTTATATGATGGGAAGAAGAGAAGAGGGTCAGACACGGCCCATCTCCCAGGGAGCTCACAACAAGAAATGAAAGCGATAGAGGAAACCAAAGGCAGCCCGCCTTAAGATACAGGCAGGCAAGGACTTTCTGAAAGGATTCTAACAGCATGGACAATGCTCTTGGGGATTGAAAAATGGGATTACATGAAACTGTAAAACCTCTACACACCAGAGGAAATAATTATCAGAGTGAAGAAACAAAATGCAGACTGGGAGAGACTCTTTCCAACTGTACACCAGAGGATTAGTATCCAAAATTCATAGACAATTCAAAAACTTAATTCTCCTCCCCCAATCGCCTAACCAAAAATAGGCAAAAGAACAAATAGATAGTAAAATAAAAAGAAATATAAAGGGCTAATACGTGTATGGCAGAACATCCTTGGCATTTAGTCAGAATAGCTTCCATTAAACGTTGGGGGCAAGTTCTGGAAAGGATGGTGAAAGGCTAGGCCTCACTGGTGCTGGTGGGAATGTAGCCTGGTGTGTTTACAGTGGAGATAAATACAGAGGCTCTTCAGAAACAAAAACTAGAACCACCATTTGACCTAGCTGCAGAAATTGAAGTTAGCATCTGTAGCATGCCTGTGCTCATTGCTGCATTGAACACAGTAGCCAAGATATGGCTCTGTCCATCAACACAGAAACAACTAAAGAAAACATAGGAAACAAACACAATGGAATTGTATTGTCACTAGCATTAATTTCTGTCATTTGTAGGAGAATTAATGGAAGTGGAGATCACACTGTGAAGCAAAATAAGCCAGACTCAGAAAGGTAAGTATGGAGTCTCTCATAGTCAGAATCCAGGGATGTGTATGTGTGTGTTGTACCAGAAACTGAAACTCACAGGGTACCTGGTCACAGTTTCTTATATGCCAAGCCTTCAGATCTGATGGCTTAAGAGGCCCGAGTGCTGAGTACCACCTGGCCTGGAAATCCATGAGGGTGGGATAGCATACTGGCAGAAGCAGAGCACAAGGACAGCCTGGGCTAGCCAACACCAATCCTCTAAACATAGAATTAGTAAGTACACCACTCCATCCAGCCTTCAAATCCCATGAAATGGCCCCTGTCTTTGACTTACCAACACTATTCAGAGAAGGAAACTCTGGCAAATGCAGTTCCAACCTAGCCCACCCCACAGGCCTGTGACATGCTATGTTCCTTAGCTAAACATTCAGAATCTGACATTTTTAGGTGTTATATTTATTCATTATAGAAACTGGACAAACTCATGACAGAAAAATTAAAGTACAATAAAAAAATTAAAATACAATTTGGGGGTTTTATCTCAAAGCTTAATAGCTCATGATGCCCCCTTGAAAACATTGTAGCTATCCTGAAATTGATGAACATCGTTTGTGTTAACTTCAGTTCTTTCCTTGGGGTTACAGTGAAAAGGATAGATGGGCTGACATACGTTGTCTTCAATCAAGAGGGCTAGCAGCTACAAAGGAGATGGGAAAAGTAAACCAAAGAATATAATCTGATTATTTATATATGAAAGGGATTTAGAAGAGTGCCTTATACAAGCTGTAGTCCTGCTAATCCAACAATGATTGTCTGCCAACAGAAAGTCCAAGAATCCAGCAATGGTTTAGTCCATGAGGCTGGATCTCTCAGTGTACATCAGAATCTGGAAGAAGTAGGCTCTGATGCCAGTGAAGTAAGAACAAGGACAAACAAAGAATACATCTTCTTTCTTCCTTGTCCTTTATATATGCTGTCATGGGAAGGTATGGCCCAGATTTAGGGAGTATTCCTACCTTAAATGATTCAGGTTTATATCGAGTCTTCCTACCTCAAGTGATCTGGATTTGAGGTAGATATTTCTACCTCAAGTGATCCAGTTAATAAAACCTCTCACAAGTGTGCTCAGTGACTTGGGATTTTAGTTAATTCTAGATTAGTCAAGTTGACCACCAAGAAAGGTTGTCATGGCCCATCCTGCTTTGGTTAATCTCAGTGGTCTCCAGGGGAAACACTGGAACTGGAGAGGCTGGCCCAGCCAGGGTAGCAGCAAAGGTCAGTGTTAAGGTGACCAGTTTATTCCGTTGTAACTCTTAAAATTCAGTGGTCTAAAGTCACTTTGTCAGAAGCCAATTGGGAGTGTTGGTCAACCGAGATCAGAGCATGTGTATCTTTGGCAGCAATCTGATCTGCATTGCTTGCAAAAGCGAGTGTGTATGAGTGTGTGTGTGTGTGTGTGTGTGTGTGTGTGTGTGTGTGTGTGTGTGTGTGTGTGTGTGTGTATTAATCAGCTCTGTTCTGATATTGAATTCAAAGCTATCTCTAAGATTCCCTAAATATCCTTGAGTAACAATGAAAATGTAGCAGAGACCAACAAAACGATGAGACTCTCATTTTCAGGTTTATCCTTGTCCTCCCATCCTTTTCGAACTGCAGGAGATAAAGGAGGTGAAGAAGTGAGCATGGGCAGGGATAGACAAGGGCTGAGAGAGCACCAGTCACCTGCCTAACGCAGAAGAATCTATCTAGGTTGCTAGGATGAGCAGGATGCTGGACTCACTGCTCAGACAGAAGCCACTTTTAAAGAGGCTTTGTGTTAGAGTCACTTGTTCAAAATATTATCCACTCGCCTGGTATAGAGTTTAGATTCTTGAGAGTGAACTCCTGCCTTGAGCCATTGTTAGGGTGAACAGTTTTTTTGTTTTTTTTTTTTTCCTTTTTTCTTCTCTGGAACTGTTCTCTGAACTGTGAGATACAGTTTAATAGATAGCTCTTACTTTCCCCACGATACATAATTTTCCTGTGGGCACAATGACATCATCATGTCTGGTTCAGCCTGCCAACGTTCTCCATTACGGTTCTCTGTGATGAAAGGGGATGCACAGTGGTCATGTGGCTATTTGCATGTGTAGTTCTAATTTGCGTCATATCACTATAGGGAAATAATTGAACAAATTCGGATTCTAATTTGGAGATAGTGTGTTTAGTTGGTGGTGGGCTTTGTTGTTCTTGTTGTTGGTTTGGTTTGGTTTGGTTTGGTTTTTTGAGTCAGGTTCTCACTATGTAGCCCTACTGACCTGAAACTTGTTATATAGGCCAGGCTGGCTGGCCTCAAACTCACAAAAATCCACCTGCCTCTGCTTCTTCAGTGCAGGGATTAAAGGGTAGAGATTGTGTGTAAATATCTTAGTCTTCTGGAGTTGTCCTCTGAGATCATTAGAAGAAAATGACAAGGAGGAAAAGAAGAAAGCCTTCTACATGAAGATATGTGGGCCCAGATATTGCAGCCCTGAGCTCTAAACCATAAGAGCAGACCCACACTCCCTCGCACTGATTTGTGAACCATAGCATCTCAAAGCCTGGGCTTAGGCCTCCCAGGGTTAGCAGATGCGTGTAGCAGACACTCATTCGTTGAACAACGATAAATGGGAGCTTCTGAACAAGATAAACATGAACAGCAACAGCTCTTTACATTTCTTCACACAAAGCAACACACACATATCGTCCACAATTCAACAGGATCTCAACTCCCCCAAAGAGGAGATGGAGTTCACAAACCTTCTAGAAGTTTCCCACAAACTCACTCCAATCTTTATCTTAGAGTGCTTAAATGCAATGATAAGCTATGATTTATTTTGGGTCCACCCCAGGGAGTCTAGAATACTCCCTTTTTAGAGGAAAGGAGAAAAGGCAATCTCTGGATTTTGTGTGTCAGCTGTTTGTTTTGTATCCAGGCAAACAAGATATGGCAACTATGCACTAGACACATGGACCTCTCAAAGAGTGCGTGCACACAGGGCCCACATGCTAGTGATGGAAGGGTGGGTGCAGCTCAGTGGTGGCACCTGAATTCCACATGGTCACCAACTCCTCAGAAAACGAAATGAATGCTATGGACCACATCGGGTCCAAGGGTCATGGGTTCACCTGTTTGGAGATTTCATTTTGTTGTTTTTTTTTTCTTCTTCTTTTCTTGATTTAGCCCACATGACAAGCTTATCTACTTTGTTCTATTTCCTTTTTTTTTTTTTTCCTCCAAAAGTGGCATTAATAGCTTCTTAGCTTGTAAGTTGAACTCTTGAGAATCTAGGAATCTCAACAAAAAGAGATGTGGGCAGAATCATTTCCTTTCCAGGAACAAAGAATCTACCGTGCCAGAATGAGAATGCAGTCATTCACTAATCTCCCTTCCTTCACTTTGCTTTGTTTGCCTAAGTTTTGACAACTTAGATTCCTATTTATCCTGTCACACACGGCATCATTGTTCCTTGGGCTGAGAAGTAGATTTCATTTAAATAGTACAATGAATTAATTTGAATCAGGAAAAATGCTCCCATTTCTTTATAAAAAGATTGAAGGTCAGGCATGGCAGCTCATGTCTGTCTTTATACCCAGCACCCAGGAGGCAGAGGCAGAGGCAGAGGCAGAGGCAGAGGCAGAGGCAGAGGCAGAGGCAGAGGCAGAGGCAGAGGCAGAGGCAGAGGCAGAGGCAGAGGCAGAGGCAGAGGCAGAGGCTGAGGCTGAGGCAGAGGCTGAGGCTGAGGCTGAGGCTGAGGCAGAAGCAGATAGATCTCTGAGTTTGAGTCCAGCCTGTTTTATAGCCAAGGCTACACAAAGAAATCCCATCTCAAAAATCCAAAAATATGAAAAATAAAAAGATTGTTGGGATTTTAAATTACTTTTGAAATTAACAGTTGGGAGCTAGGTACAGTGGAGCCTTATATGTAGTTCCAACAGACAACAGCTAAGATGAGGAATCACTTGAGTACAGGAGTTCAACACGAACTGAGGAAATGTGGCAAAACCTTATCCCTCTACCCCATAAAGGATTGTGAGTCAATCAAGCCTTCTAGTCTTCTGATTACAGACAAGTTAGACTTTAAGGAGCAATAGAGTTAGCATGTATGTATTCTTCATGTAGCAGGGTGTGGAGAGCCCCTATTGTTCTTGGGGCAACTATGTTTCCCACCATGTGTACATATATGACAGTAGCATGCCTCTAATATCAGTTAGCTGAGTCCCCTTCAGAGAGATTGTGACGATCCATTGTACATGTTATTTTGATTGGGGGAAAGGATGCTCCGATCACTGGTTGTCATTATTCCTTGGCATGTCTGTGAGAGTGTCTGCAAAAACAGACTAGCACTTGAATCGGCAGTCTCAACAAAGAAGATACCCTCTACCCTCCAGTGTGTGTAGGCACCATCTAATCTGTTGAGGGCCCTAAGAGAACCAAAGCTGTGCAGAGTGCTTGCTCTCTGCTGGGGCCCTCCAGCAGCTGCATTTCCTAGTTTGGTCATGAACACTGGCTTTCTTGGTTCTTCTGCTTACAGATGGACCACAAGTCACAAGACTTCTCAGAATCTGCCATCACATGAGCCAACCCCTCTCAATGAACTTCTTTATCTATACATATGTCCTGTTTGTCCCAGGAGCAGAAGCAGCTGTGCATTGAGCAGGCTGCCTGAGCAGAGACCTGCACTCAGGAGACTTCTCTGCACCACAGAAAAGTATTTCGGGATGAGGCAGTAGAAAGCAGAGTATAATTTAACAACAGGAATGGGGAGAGGGGCCCTACGGACAGGACAGTCCAGGTGCAGGTGTGGGTCTGAGCTTATTAAAGATAGTCATATTGACGTGGCTTACAACAGACAGACAATTCCAGTGTTCTTCTTAAATGGTTTGTTTATTTTTATCTTATGTGTGAGAGTTTCAGCTGCATGTACCTACGTGTACTGTGTGTGTGTACCTGGTGCCCATGAAAGCCAGAAAAGGATTCTTGATCCTTTGGAACTAGAGTTACAGATAGATACAGGCCTCCATGTGATGCCAGGAAACAAGTCCTGGTCCTCTGCATAAGCAGCCAGCACTCTTAACTGCTGATCCATCACTCCTGCCTCCAATTTTTACAGTTCTTAAAACACATCTGTGTTCTCTCTCTCTCTCTCTTTCTCTCTCTCTCTCTCTCTCTCTCTTTCTCTCTCTCTCTTACACACACATACACACACACACACACACCACACTTTTTAGTAAATGAGATGATTAACTGGTTTCTAGGGCAAGATGGACAGGATTATAGACTAATGAGATAAAAACCATAGACTGAAAGAGTCAAATGAATCCTTTCTATACCAACTCACAGGGCATTAATACCTGTTGTTCTTACTCTATTACATCTGTTCACTCATATGTGTGCATGCCTGTGCAAGGAGATCAGAGGACAGCTTGAGGAGGTAGATCCTCTCCTTCCATCCCCTGCATCCTTGGGATGGAATTCAAGTCCTCAAGCTTGATTACAAGTGCCTTTGTCGTCTGTGATGCTTCACTAAGCCAACATCTGTATTCTGTATTTTGACTTTCAATAAATTTTATAATTTTATTTAAGAGATTACACTGAGAAAACAATAAAGGTCCTATGCCAGTGGTCCTCAACCATGGTACATTTTGGAAAGTGTTACCCCAAATAAATGATCTAACCACCTTGCTGATTTAACATCTCCTTCAGTGCCAGTATTCTTGAAAATGTTGGCAGTCTATCCCTGACAGATAATCCATGGGATATTTTTTTTCTAAAAGGCAATAACTGTGGTCAATGAAGCCTTTTTTACACTTTTAATAGGTGTTGGGAAAGGATCTACCTGTCTTGAGATAATTGCCAGAAACTGGGGCTAGCAAGACAAAGAGGCATTTTATTCCTTATCTCTCACTATGAACGAAATTTACTGGGATTGCAGGCAGCACATTGGGTTCTTCGTGTGCTGGTTTTCCCCTTGGAAGAAAAGAACGATGGGAAATGGATCCAGAGTGGCAGACAAGAAGCTGCCTGTTGGAGAAGATATCTCACCCTGAACACCCTAAAGACATCTCTGCATTCTTCCTGACTAGAAGATGGTAGGATTTCCATCAACCAAGATTCTAAAACCTGCCTTTCTCTCCTAAGATATTTTAATGGAGCCTGGTTTACTTTAGTCTTCTTGTAATCATATGGTAAGGAATGGGTTTGTCCAGTCCCTAACAACATCACAAATCACTTATCTTCAGGCCTGATTGTCAGGTGCTTACTTGAGTCACTAGTGATAGGTATCAGATGACAGACAAGCCAACATGTATACAGAGCTCAGCAGGTGCTAATGTGCTTAGCTTATGCTCTTATTGCAGACAATAATAGGTGCTTTGAGGCGTGACATGTTGTCCACGGTCACACAGTGAACTGGGATTGTTTGAGTCCCCAGTGCTCAAATTCTGTGTGGACCCTGAGAGAACAGAGACACCACTGGAAGCCTGACCACAGCAGGGCTTGTAGGCCCATAGGAATCAAAGTCACATGGAGGATGCAAAATCAGTTGCTTAGATGATCTTAGGGTTTTTGTTTTTTTTTTCCTTTTCTCCTTTCCTTTGCCCTTTAAAAATACTTAGGAAGGCCAAGCATGGAGGTGAATAGCTTTAATCCCAGCACTTGGTAGGATCTCTATGAGTTCCAGGACAACCAGATGTCATAGCCAATCGTCTCAAAACAAACAAAAAATGCTTGGGACCATAGATTTTAAAAGAGAAAGTGCACTTGGTTGGCTCTTAAGAGAAAAGGAGGAGCTGGAATATCATCGGCTGTGTTGGTAGAGTGTCTGCCCAGCATGCACAACTCCACATACAGTCAAGGCATGGTAGAGCATGCCTGTCCCACGAACACTCAGGAGGCCCATCCAGGAGGATCAGAAGTTCAAGGGAACTCTCAGTTACACAGTGAGTTCAAAGCTCTACACAAGACTTTGTCTCAAAAAAATAAAGAAAGAGAGGAAAAAAAACCCAACTAGTTTTTTGCTTGTTTGTTTTTGTGTTTTTTGTTTCTTCCATATCTTCATCTTAGCATCATCCTCTCCCAGATAATTGTTTTCTCTAGGGGAAAATTTTAGTAACTGAGTTCATATTAAATAAGTATTACTGGGAATGGAGAGATGGCTCAGCAGTTAAGAGCACCACCTGCCCTTCCAGAGGTCCTGAGTTCAATTCCCAGCAACCATATGGTGGCTCACAACCATCTGTAATGGGATCTGATGCCCTCTTCTGGTGTGTCTGAAGACAGCTACAGTGAACTCATATACATAAAATAAATTGAAAAATCTTCTAAAAAAATAAGTATTACTATTTTAAAACTGGACATTGATAAGAACATTGTATTCAGGATGGTTAGGAGGGAAGGCTCAAATCAGTATCTGATTTTTAGTTGCCACTTCTTCAGTAGAACTGTCATGTTTCTTCATATTTACTAACACACTTTCCAGCACATAATGTCAACCAGGGAATGCTTAATTCATTTGAACTAATCATGTGACTAGTGTGTTTTTCCATGATTGGACAGTGTTCTTATAACGCCTACAAGCTGAGGAGGAACAAAGAGAAGGTTCAGTGGTTATGAGATGTGCTGTTCTTACAGATCTAAGTTTGACCCCAGGACCCACATGGCAGCTGGAGCAACCATCTGTAACTCTGGTTCCAGGGACTCAAAAGGGCTCCTCTAGCCTCCATGAGTACTAAGCATGCACACAGTACACAGCCATACATGTAAGCAAAACACTCACACACATGAAATAAATACATCTTAAAAACAACAAACAAAACACCTACAAGGTATCCACTTGGGAAAATTAAGATAAGGTCTCAAAAAGGCAGAAGAATTCTCCTCCCTTCCTTTAGCTTGTATAATAAAGGGGTTTATTTGTTCTTTAAAAACAAAAGCAAACAAGCTTGTCCATAGACATCGTCTCCCAAGGGCTGGGTCAATGCTTCTCAGCTCCATGGCAACAAATCACATCAGTGATGGTTAGGTCAACAATTTAAGGGGTAGTGATTGATTTAGAATTGCAGGCACGCCCAGGTAAGGTCTTTCAGTGTGGTACTTAGGTTTTCGTAAACTAACAATATGTCTTATAAAAAGAAAAATATTCGAAGAAAAATATTAAATACACAAGTTCACTGTTCCTGTTCTTTCAGCATCGTGTCCTCGAGAGTAAAAAAAACTCAGCAGGTATCGTTAGAAAAGCCAGAAGCTTGCTTCAAACAAATGGCTTCTCGTATCCTATCAGAAAATATTTCCAACTAAGTTGTTGATCTGTGTGTGTGTGTGTGTGTGTGTGTGTGTGGTGTGTCCTCCTCCTCCTCAGCCTCCTCTTCCTCTTCCTTCCATTTCTGAGCTGGATCTCAGATTATTGATCATGTTAGGCAAGTGTCCTACCATTGAGCTACAGCCCCCACCTTGTTAAGTGTCTATTTTTATTTTATGTAGTTGTCCCTGGTCAAAGATTTGTGGTAAGAAGTTGAACACTGTGTGCAGATTCCAGAGACAGCACAAATGACTCAAGGCAAATTACACACTATGCCAACAGGACGAGTACAGTATAAAATAAATGAAATATCAACAAATAGAATGCAGCTTCGCCAATCTGGCATCTCGGCTCATTATTGTGTATGAGCTTTTGCTGTGAATCCCGTTTTGGAAATCTGATCTCTTTCCTTCATGGACTGAAGTCGTGAGACTTAAGCCAAATGTGTGTGTAGCAGGAGAGCTGTCTCGTTCCTTCCTCAAACAGGAAACCACCGGCAATTCTGTGTGAAGTCATGTTCTATTTTTAAAATAATTGGATTTGAGACATAACTATTAGTGTGACAGTTTCACAGGGCAAAGAGATGAATAAATAGGACTGAAACGCAGGCTAATGGAGCAATACTCTTGAAAATTACACGTACACTTGGGGTTTCTTTCTACCCACTCTGCTTTCACCCATCAAACTGGCTCCTGCCCTTTTCCTAGAGGCTTCCTGTGCTTATTTGCTTCTAACAAAAGTCATATGTAATGGCCACTCCTTCAGAAAGGGGGAGTGCTGCAGTAGTCCTGGCTTCCATGCACTGGTTTTCTCCTACACAGACTATGGCTGTCTAAATGTGTTAGCTATTTTACTAAGCCTGCAATCTGAGTATCATGTACACAAACAGCCCAGACACACAGAGGCTAGGCAGAGGCTTCCGTTCTCTCTGAACTAGGCTGGGTAAACGATTCAGCAGTTCTGAACTCTGAATACTGGTGGCTTCATGAAAAACGACAGGTTAAGCTAGATGATCTGTTCTTATGCTTCTGTATTTAATTAATTATTTTTAATTTTTTCCTGAATGGGCCTTTCTGTGTTACTTAGGCTGTTTTTTTAAACCCTGGGCTCAAGCAATCTTCCTATCTTGGTTTCTGCAGTCTCTGGTGTGATTGAGACCATGGTACACAACCATAGCATATGCTTATGGGCTTTTTTTAGTATCTCATATTCACTGTTTAACACCTAGCTTTATTTTGGATCAAGTGGAAATTCATGAGAAAAAAATCTTGTAAAGAATGTATTTGTAAGGTAGGCATGATGGGACATGTCTTTGATCCTAGCATGGTAGGCTGAGGCAGAAATGTCAGTCCATGATGGAGCACATAAAGTTTGCAAAGTCAGGCCAGCCTCTAGGCAACCCAAGGAGATCCTGTTTCAATAACCAAAAACTTGGGTAAGCAAGATGGCTCAGTGGGCAAAGGCACTTGCTACCAAGCTTAAAGACCTGAGTTCAATCCCTGGGACACACATGGTAGAAGGAGAAAACCAGCTTTTGCAAGTTTTCCTCTGAGCTCCGTGTTTATGCATTAGCGTCCATGTATATTCCCTTACCCCAACAAAGAATTGATATTTTGCATATTCCTGATGGCTAAGGATGTTGAATACTTCTCAAGTAATTATTAGACATTTGTAGTTCTTCTTCTAAGAACAGTCTATTCAGGTTCTTTAGGCTATTTATTCATTAACGTTATTTGGGTTATATATATGTACGTACACACACACATATCCCTCCCTCTGATGAATGGTTGAGAGATTTCTCCCCACCCCATTCCATAGGCTGTCTCTCTCTCTCTGGTGATTATTTCTTTTACTGTACAGAAGAAGCTTTTCAATTTCATGTGCTCCTATTTGTGAATTTATAAGATTATTTCCCTGTGCTATTAGAGTTCTTTCCAGAAACATCTTACCTATATCTTCAAGAACTTAACGTATATTCTAGAACTTTCAAAATTTAGTTGAAGTCTCTTTGATCCCTTTTTGATTGACTTTACATGTTATGAATCTGATTTTATTCTTCTATCTGTAAATATTCAGTTTCCCCAGCATCACTGTTGAAAAAGCCATCTCTTCTCCAATGTATGTTTTTTTACACAGTCTTTGCCAAAACTTGCATGGCTGAAGCTCTGTGAGCTTACCGCTAAGTTTTTTATTCTGTTCCATTGATTTGATATTTGAAATAAGAGTTCCACTGCCTACTAATGTTGGAGGACCTTTAAGATTTAGATGACAACATCACATTAATATTCCTCAAGAGCTGAAGCTGGTTGTAATTGGAGCTCTAGAGGCAAACTCGGTTTACATAGGATAAAGTGCCAAGTTAAATGACATATCAAGGAAGTAAGTGACAAGCCTAGGATGTGAGATGGTTGTCATGGACACTCAAGCCAGCTTCTGGAGCAATTAAGTAGTAGGGGGAAGGACAGATGACTGCAAGCCTTGAAAGGACTTAGAAGAATTGACAATGAGCTGTACACCCTGTGCACATTCTCACAGTCAATTGAGAAAATATATGTGTGTCATGTATTTGTATTTGTGTGTGTGAACAAGTGTGTAGCAGGCAGGTGGAGTTCAGAGATCCTTGCTGGGTACCTTTCTCTAGTAGGCTTCACTTGATATTCTCTCTCTCTCTCTCCCTCTCTCTCTCTCTCTCTCTCTCTCTCTCTCTCTCTCTCTTTCTCTTTCTTTCTCACTGTCCCTCCCTCTCCCATCCTCTCCCTCCCCGTGTGTGTGGTGTGTGTGTGTGTGTGTGTTTGCCACATGCATTCAAGTGTGTGAATATAGGTGCATAAGTGCCCTGGCACACATGTGTAAGTCAAAAACAACCTCTGGTGCTTGCCCTTGCCTTTCCCCTTCTTGGAGCCAGGATCTCTGTGTGGATTTTTTTAGCCCACTAGGCTAGCAGGCTTTCTAGCTTCCAAGCTTTGCCAGGCTGCATTACCCCATAAAGGCCTGGGGTTACAGATGCTAAGAAATGGATTCAAGTTTTGAATGGGTTCTGGGGATTTGCCTCAGGACCTCACACTTGCACTTTACCAAGGAAATCATCTTTCCAGCCCCACCTTATTGCTTTTGAGACAGGACCTCTCACTGAACCTGGAGCTCACTGATTGGCTTGACTAGCTGCCCAGAGAGCTCCAAAGATCTATGTGGCTCTATCCAATCCACCAGTGCTGGGGTTATATATGGCCACCCCAAGCCTGGGTGCTGGGAATCCAGATTCAGGTCTTCATGCTTGCTCAGCAAGTACATTATCCACTGAGTCATCTCCCCAGCTCCTAAAACTACAATTAGTGACAACTAGAAAAATTTAGTTGTGGTGTAGTTATTATACAATGTCAAAGGATAATTGTTAATTGTAATAATTTAGATCCCCGTTCTCACAGTCAATTGGGAAAATATGTGTGTGTCAAATATTTGTGTTTGTGTGTGTGAATAAGTGTGTAGCAGGCAAGTGGAGATCAGAGATCCATGCTGGGCACCTTTCTCTAGTAGGCTTGTGGTTATGTAAGAATAGTTTGATAATTTTTAGAGAGGCAAAATGATATATTTGTATTTTGCTCTAAAATATTTTGGTAAAAGAAACCAATGCATTGTGACAAAACTTTGGTAGCCATTGAATATGGTAAGAGATCATTAGCATATGTTTTATTCATAATAAAAATTTCAAAAGCTAATATGAAAAGATTTATACATCTTTTCAAAATAACTAAAATTGATTTTTTAATATTCATGATCTTAATTACATTATTCATTATATTAGATATAAGTCCTTAAGGCTCATGTCATTAATAAGAATCGTGTGTCTTTTTGCATCTCAGCTGCTAATTCTGCTCTTCATAAATAAAAGAAAATATTAGGAGCTGGCTCTGTCAATAAACGGATTGCTTTACTGTGTGTTTGCCACGTGCATTCAAGTGTGTGAAAATAGGTGAATGTATATAAAACTAAGTATGGACTGATAAATTCGAAGAGATCTTAAGTGTCCAAGAAGAGTCTTACATGGTTGTCAGTGACAGTGACTAACATTGACTTAAGGAAAAGAAGGACTGGATTGGCTGCAGGAAATTCAGAACTCAGAAATCCGCCTGCCTCTGCCTCCCAAGTGCTGGGACTAAGGTGTGCGACCACTGCCCGACCCAGGTACACTTCTAAGAACAGCAATTATTTTTTGATCGGTTGTCTTTTGTTTGTTTGTTTACTTACGGGCTTAGCTTCTTTAAGCTAAAATATGTTTATTTTATAATTTTAATGTTTTTTTTAATTCTGATACAGTTTTTTACACTATACATTGCACTAACACACTAACAAAGAGAGCTAACACTTTGAGATTGAGAGATTTCAATAGAAAATCAAAGGATAATTATAGCTGCCACCATGGAAGAGTTCCTGGGTCAGCACTGCTAGGCCTTAATGAGTTGATTGCTTCTACTCCAGAATACATATTTCCTCTTGGACAGTTGCCCTCCCTTTAGATAAGAATAACTCATATTCGTGACTTTAAAATATATATATATATATAATATATTATTATATATATATATATATTCTTCTATGTTAAAACACAGTGACCTTCCTACTGTCTACTATTACTATGCTGGCCTAAATAATCACAAGTAGATGTTAAAAATTTAAATATTAATACTCTCTCACAAAAAGAAGAGATGAACAGGCCATCCCAGTAAATGTTATATATACATAAAAAAGGAGATCTTTCTGTATGACTATAAAATCTCATGGTATTTTTAAAAATTTTCAAGGATAAAAGATAAAAATAATTTATATATTAACATGGATATATGTTTATAAAATAAACTAGAAAGCTTTTATAAGTTATTAAGGTTTGAGTCAGTTATTTAAGGTGTTAGATGTATCATACATGATATTAAAGTTTCTAAGATCCAGGATTAGCAATTACAAAAAAAAAAAAAAAAACTGGCTAATGTATGTCAACGTTTATTTTAAACTATCTGGTTATTAAATGTATTACATAAGTTTAAAGTATCAGCCTAGTGAAACTGGTCTTTTAGGTGTCCTATCTATCCTCTCTTTAACTGGGATATCATCTGCCATTCCTCTTTGTTGCCATAGCAGGGTCAAAACAGATGTGTCCCTGTCATCTGAATGACCCATAAGACCTACAACTTTGGGGTCTGAGAGTGGTATGATAAACAGTTTGAGAGTGGTATGATAAACAGTTTTTCGGATATGAACAATTCATCATTACTTGAGTTTTCAAGTCTCTAATTACCCACAGATTACCCTGTTGGATGTACATTTCCCAGTATGTAATAAAACACCACCCCCTGGTTTCAGGATGGAACTCCCCATTGATTGGTGAACTCCACTATTCTCAAGAACTCTGTGATTCCGAAGGGGCAACATGAGGTGCCGGTTGACTAGCCCTGGAGGCATACATCTGGTTTGAAGGAAGATAACTTCCAAGGACCCTCTCATTAGCTACATCCTATGAGTCTGACTATAAGATGAAAGGTTCAATCAGACCTCTGGCTGTTAGCCACAGCCCTCGGCAATGAGGTCATCTATGGGACTTTTGGAGAAGATGACTATGTTTGGACTACCTGTGTTGACCTCAATATATGCTACTGACTAGAAGTCCTCAACTCAAGAGAGTGGGGTATATGTACTTCTAAATTACCTGAGCCCATGTTATCCTCTGTGTACTTGGTGCCTCTGCTCCTAAGAGCCTTCTTTTGCTTCAGCAGCCTTCTTTTCTTATGGTTCCTTTGTTCCTAATGGTACGTGGTGTGGTCATTTTGGACAATAGGTTTTCATTAAAACTACACCAGGCTCTTACTAGAAAGCAGATTATTTAGGTCCTTTTTAACTTGAATTTTTGCAGTAGTCTAGAATCTACACCCACTTCAACAGTTGCCTTTACTCAATAAGAACTGATTGCCCTTTTTGTTAATGAGTTTAGCAGCAAGTACTCTTAACCACAGAGCCATCTCTCTAGTCCTGACAGTGTACTCTTGGGTTTGGTTATAAATTAACAGCATATGTGTTAAGAGACAAGTCCCATGAGGACTGGACAGAATCTTATAAAATATTGCTCTAATAAAGGGCATTTATCCAAGACACATAGAAAATTCTTAAGACTCAGTGATAAGAAACCAAAACTGCCCTACATACTGTAAAGTGGGAAAACTTGAATCTATGACACCAATGAAGGCAGAGACAGCAAGTAACTATTGGAAATATGTGCAACATTGCTGACTGATAGAGAATTATGAATTCACAGAGCAGCTGTACACCTGCTAGGATAGTTAAAAGTAAAAATAACAGAGTCCCATGTGCTGACCAGGACACAGAGCTGCATGTGTGTCTCTGCTAACAGACACACAAAATGGCAGAGTTAATTTAGGAGACCTTATGAATCTTCTACTTCTTATGAAGCTGTACTAGTTGGATTTTTGTTGCTGTTTGTTTTGCTTTCTGTTGGTATGTGCATATGTTATCTCAGAAGAGGAGGACCTCAGTTGAGAAACTGCTTCATCAGATTGGCCTATATCTATGGTCTATGGGACACTTTCTTGATTTATGTGGGAGGGTCCAGTACAATGTGGGTTGTGCTACCACAGGGCAGGTGGTCCTCAGTTATGTAAGGAAGCAGGCTGAGCAAGCCATGGGGAGCAAGTCAGTAAGCAGCACTCCTTCATGCTCTCTGCTTCAATTTCTGCCTCCAGGTTCCTGCCTTGAATTCCCACCCTGTCTTCCCTCAGTGATGGACTATGTACGACCTTGGATACGTAATCCAAATAAACTATTTCCCTTCCCCAAGGCACTTTTGGTCCCGGCGTTTATCGCAGCAATACAAAGCTAATTAGAATAGAAGCTAAGCATTTGAGACACAAACCACACAGCTAGAGATTTTTAAAATTGACTTGAAAATATGTCTAGCCAAAAGCATGAACACAAATGTTTATAGAGGTTCCATTCACAAATGCCCCAGTCTAGACGAGAGCCTTGAAAAGGTGAATGGGTTAGCAGAGGGAAGAGTTGTCACATGGAGTAATACTATTCAGCAATTTGAGAAAAAAAAGTCAGCCACTGAGCCATGAAAGCTCTATTAGTTATGTAATGAAAGAAAGGCAGCAGTCTACCAAGCACACATCAGGTGTGAGTCCAGCTCTGGGACGTTATGGAACGGGAAAGTTTATAATACATGCTCCTGAGTGCGGTGGTCTGTTTGTTTGCTTGCTTATTTTACATTTTGTTTAGTTTTCAGGCAGGGTCTCATATTTTGTCCATTACCTATATAAATAGATAGGATTTCCACAGGATAGGGAATCCTCCTACCTAACTCTGGCTTGAGGATAAGACTGTAGAGTAAAGCTATCAGCAGTTGCCAGGAATGTAAGAAGAGAGAAGCAGGAAAAAATAAATGAGGCAGGGGGAATTCTTAGTTAAAACTGTTCAGTATGCTTCTATGCAGTAGATATACCGGTATCCTTAAGAATTTGTAAAAAAAACAAAACAAAACAAAAAAACCCCTAACATTTATAAAGGGACAATTTAATGTGTGACAATAAAAAAATGACTTGACAAGTGCAAGGAGGAAGATCCTAGGTAGTATTCAGACTGTACACAAAAGCCTATGCTACAAATATAGGAAACAGTTCAGCAAAGGGGCTGGAGAAGAAGAGCTGCTGACCTTAGTAACTGGAATGAGGAGTTTGTGAGAACAGAGGCAAAGGAGCTGTAAGGACAAGCTATCCTTGGTTGGTGAAGTTTTGCCCACAGGACCAGTTAATAACAGATCTGGATCCTGCACTTGAGTAAAACGGCAGTGGGGAGGGAAACACATTTCTCACATAGCAGTTGAGACTCAGAGATAAGCCAAAGGAAGTGGCCAGAATGACCCCAGGGGAAAGAATTACTGTTAGACACAAGATTAAAAACTCATCTTGAGGGTTAGAAACAGCCCCGCGTGACTCCATGAAGGAGAGTCAGGAGAAGAAAATAGACTTACTTTAGGGCTGAGCTCTGCACAGTCTCTTATTATCTTCACATTGCCCAGGTAAGGGTCTCTGTGTTAATTACCAGCAGTGAGGAAGGCAGGCAGACATGTATGAAAAGAAACCCCTCCACTAACTGAGGAGCTATTGACATTTAATAGCTGCTGGGAGAGGAAAGTCAGCTTTATTTTTTTTTTTAAAGATGATGTGACCCCTGGTAGGTCAGCCACATGCCAGGATAGAAACTACTTCCAAAACTAGCTGGGTAACACAAACTAGACTTGTTGGAGGAAAGGAAACACAAAGGAAGAAATGTCAAAGTTGGGTGGAGAAAGGAATTGGAGGAGGGCAGTGAATATGTTCAAAAGGCATTGTATGAAAATCTCAAAGAATAAAAATAGTGTTGACAGAAAGAAATATAGGCTCTATTACAAAGAGAGAAAGAAAGGAAGAGCTTTGAAACTTCACAAGGTCACAGGACAGTAGGAAGGGGCAGGAAAGAAGGGAGGTGCACCAGAAGTAACTTCAGTGCCTGCAGGGGAGGTAGGCAGAAGCCTTATGAAAAAGGTAAGCCTCGTGACCTGGTAGGAAGAGACTAACAGTTCTTCCTCTCAGGCCTCAAATCCAATGAAAGTTTTGCTAAGACAGTAACTCCTCTGGGCTGCATCATCAGTTGGGAAGAGTTCCATTTTGTCCCTTTATAGAAAGCAGAGGGCTCCCAACTTGAGACCCATCTTATGTAAGAGAGCTAACCCCTGACACTATTTATTAATAATACTCTTCTATACTTGTAGACAGGAGCCTAGCATAACTGGGAGGCTTCATCCAGCAACTGATGGAAACAGATGCAGAAACCTACAACCAAAACATCAGATGACGGTCGGGGAGTCTTGTAGAAGAGTCAGGGATAGGATTGAGTGAGCTGGAGGAGCCAAGGACACCACAAGACCTAGAGTCAACTAACCTGAGATCACAAAGACTGAACCATCAACCAAAGAGTATTAAGGGGCTGAACCTAGGCCCACTACACATATGTAACAGATGTGCAATTTGGTCTTCGTCTGGATCCCCTAACAATTAGAGCAGGGGCTGTATCTGACTCCCTTGCCTGCCATTGGATCTCCTTCTCCTATCTGGACTCTCTGGTTGGGCCTTAGTTGGACAGGATGTGCTTAGCCCTGCTGGGACTAGATGTCCCAGGATGGATTGGTACCCAAGGTGGTGGCCTCCCCTTCTCTGAGAAGAGGAGGCAGTAATGGGGTATAAGGTGGTGCTGAGAGTAAAGGAGGGAGGGGTCTTCAATCAGGATGTGAAGTAAATAAAAATAAAATAATTGAATAAAAAGAAAGAAATCAGAGGGCATTGGATGGGCACCATGTTAGAAGGGAACAGTGTTTAAAACTGAACTGATGTGGAGACCTGAGAACAAAGAACAGCCACGAAGAGCCTGAGTTTAGCGAGCCATGAACCCAGGGAAAGAGACAGCCCCAGAAGCAGTTATAGATTACAAGAAGGTTAAATGAGTCAGGATTGTGAGTTCAAGGCCAGCCTAGACTACCTAGTGAGAGCCTGTCCCCACACACTCTACTTACTCATCGTGAGCTTAATATAGACACAGATGGTTGGTATGCACACACCATTATCTATAGATAGATGCTTATGCAAGTGAGCATATACAGACATATTTCCTTGTTCTGTCAGTCTAAATTGTCTGAAATGATCACCCCTGGCACCTGAAAAAAGAAACCAAGAGAACAGCCGGTTCTAGGACTAGAGCAAGAGGGAAAGGAGGCAGAATACAAGTCAACCAACCCCATTTCTTATCACAGTATGCCAAGGTGGGCACAGCAGACAGCAGGAAGAGCATCGTGGCCAAAGCTGGATGGACTTTGCAATACCAATTGATTACCATCCAAGCCTAGCCCAAAGTATTCATGAGTTCATATGAATATAAATGAGTGAATCAATGAAAAGATGGTGAGGAGATAACTCTCTGGTGCAAAGGTATTTCAGATGATGAGTGCAGATGCTTCAGCCTCAAGGAAAAGTAGAAAAAGTACACAGCAGTGGGAAAGGAGAAGAAAATGACATCATCACCTACCAAGTTCCACTTCAGCTGGGTACCTATGGTCAGGATCCACAGTGTAAGTCAGGTTTGCATATTTGTACAACATGATGCAAATGTTACTTTTCTTTAGCGATATCTCTCCTAAATAACACATACACATGCATGTACACACACACACACACCTTTTTGTACTCTAAAACTGACAAAGTCTAAGCAAGAAAGATACTCATAAATTGTCACCCCATTGGCTCCTGGGAGGTGTGACAGCTAAATGCCATGCAGTAGATTTGTGGAATAGAAAAGGACATTAGGGGCTGGAGAGATAGCTCAGAGGATAAGAGCACTGACTGCTCTTCCAGGGGCCTCGAGTTCAATTCCCAGCAACCACATGGTGCCTCACAACCATCTGTAATGGGATCTGATGCCCTCTTCTGGTATGTCTGAAAACAGCTACAGTGTACTCTTATACATAAAATAAATTTTTTTTTTTTTTTAAAAAGGACATTAGGTAATACTAAGGGCATCTGAATAAAGTGTGCATTTTAGTTAACATTTTAGTTAATGATGCATCGACTCATGAATTGTAACAAGTTACCCTGCTAACAAAAAGTTCTCAACTGAAGAGAGCTGGGGTTAAATCATGTGATTAGTATTCACAAACCCCTGGATTCAACCCTTGATACCAGATAAAATAATTCAGGAAGCTGTGATGGGGTATGAAAATGTTCTGTTCTTCATACATTTCCTGTAAAACACAGAGAACCACTACCCATCCTCCCTTTAAAAGACTAGTTAAAAAGACTCCACAGTAGGAGAGATTTCAGATGCAGGAGGGAGCATCCAAAACCACTCCTCAGGCCTCCATGGGCTCTTGACTACTGCAGACTCACACCCACCCAAGCCAGTCTGTTGACATAGGCCTTAGCTTTCCTTTTGGTTTGTCACTTCTGAAATTACCTGGACAATATGTGGGTCTGTGCCCATCCTGAGCCAGCTGTTCTGTGGAGGGAGGTGAAGGGCTACTGGCTTTCATCTGGTTGCTATGCTCCACCTGTTGTGAAGCAAGCCAGGAGCGAAGGAGACCTTCTTTTACACAAGCTCTAAGACTGGAAAAGTTGGTTCGCCAGCTCCAAAAGATTTACAAGACAGAAGTGGATGAGACCAATCATAGAAGACTCAACAAATGCCCACAGTAAAAGTGCAGTGAATTGTTTTCTGCAAGGTCGTCAGACATGCTCAGAATTTGAAAAAAAAGATAAAGGATATACAATGGAAATTTGCATCATGTCTGCAGGACTTTTACATAATTCATCATGTTTTATAGTTTGTTTGGTTTTTTTTAGATTTGATAATAACTTTATACACACAGCCCAAATCATTGAAAGTATAAGTTAAAAGAATAAAATATAATCAACAATTTTATGAGGGTTAAAGCACATCTTTTAACACAATAAAATAAAACAACCTGGTTTTGCTTAGTGTAGTAGGCATGCTTTTAATCCTAGCACTCAAGAGGCAGACTCAGGTGAAGCTCTATGAATTTAAGGTCAACCTGGTCTGCACAAAGAGCTCCAGGCCAGCCAAAAAAACAAAACAATAAAAACATAGAATAATGCTTAGGATTTTACATTCATCTTAAAAGTAATCTAATTTTGCTCAAATTCTTATCCATAAAATAGGTCTAGTTGTAAAAGATGCAAGAAATCTAAATTACTAATAGTGAAAAGTGTGACCAACATACTTTTTATTAGCGTCAAGCAGTGTCATGATTATGCTGTAGAAAAACTTCGTTTATCCAAGTTAGCTTTGGTAGACTGACAGTGGCTATAATGACCTGTTGATAGCTACAATGTATCCATGACAGGCACGCTCCTGTGATTATTTCACTGTCCCACCCTTTATGTGAAGGTGACCGCTTAGATCTCTGAGAAAATGAAGACATGCTCTGCTCACCTGTGACGACCATGCGCTTTCCCACCGTCTCAGAGAGTGGCTCCCTGTGTGACAAAGCCATGGCTGACGTTTAAATTTCTTTTCTGCAATTACTGCCTGAACCTCTTCAGAACAGTGAGTGCGCCAGTGAATGGCAAGGACTGTGTCTCTGCTCTCCCCGTCTGTGAACTGGGCTGCGCAGTTGCCAAGGATGCTTTATGACACAGGGAGCAGATGTTCCAGAGCCAGAGCTCTAAATTCCAGTTTCCAAGAGCAGACAGAACTACAGTATGCTCAAGAGCTGCATTCCACCACCACTGTCCCTTGTCTGCCCACGACCAAGCAGAAGAATCTTGTTCACAAAGTCCAACAACAGCCTAACAGGCTCTATCACACATGTCTTTCAGCATTTGTAAAGAATGTCCTATGGGGACAAGTTGCAGGGTGAAAAAAAAAAAAAAGAAAAAAGAAAGAAACATACAAAGCATGGTTACCCCTAAGCTACAGTGTGCTCACCCTGAGACAACTAGACTACACAGACATCCATGCACCAGGATGCTCACACAGGACTCCTTCCCATTTTTTACCACTCCATGCTTCCAAATAGAACTGACTGTTTCCCAGTGTAGACAACTGCAGTCAAATCTTTCTTGTATTCCTGGCTTTCTTTGTTGTTTCCTTTGACTCAGGCCTGTATCCTACTCTTCTGTTGCAGAATCTTTTCTACTCTTAGAGGCTACTCAGTCCTGATTACAGTGTTTAAAGGTGTAGGATCATTATAAAGCATCTCTCTGTGAAAATGCTCTGTCCTCAAAAGAACTATTGTCTGGTTATATTTTTGGATTATATATGTTGGATTATATTTTTTACACACACAGTGCTGTAAAGTATAATGTCTGCATACATCTGCAGCTCTTTGTCAACATCTTTGTACTAGACTTCTGGAAGCGATATTGTTGGTTTAAGGAGAAAGACATGTAGACCTTTATTCTCCCACCCCATAATGGTTGCATCATTTCGAATTCCTACTCACAGCTTCTGAGAAGGCCTGTTTGGCTGTTCATATCACCTGGTCACGGAATATGTTGCTCAGCTTTGGCTTCTCCCCAGGTGACAGATGAGACATAGTGACAGCAATGTGTGTTTCTCTTGTTGTTGGTGTGATTGGACATCCTTTCAAATGCAGGCTGGAAGTGAACCCAGGGACTTGCACAGGGTAGTTAGGAGCCTCCTACTGACACACACTTCCACCCTGTTACGATCTATGAGTCATCATCAAACCTCTTGTTCTATTGTGTTTTCATCCAGGTCATCTTTTTTTAGATCTTACATTTTAAAATAATGAGCTAATGTTCTGAAGAGACACTCAAATTTGGAGGGACTGTGGGAAGGGAAACAAATAAGGGCAAAATAAAAGGACACATGCCTTGAAAAAAGCCCAGTGCCTTGAAAGATAACCTTAAATTTTAATTAAGACTAAATCACTTACAAAACATTAATAATAAAATATTAATAATGAAATATTCATGCAAGGATGACTTCAAAATGTAATGAGGGCAATGATGGTTACATTAATACACGTAGTAAAGACCTAATTTTGCTCCTTGAGTCATGGGAACATGGGTATAGCCCTTGCCCAGGGTAGGATAGCGCATAAGGATTACATGTAGAGAAACGGGTTTTCTTTGAAGAGGTAATATCTGATCTGCTTTGAAGGATGACCAAAAGCCAGGGTGTGGTTAGGAGATCATTTAGGGACAACAAGAACCAAAGGCTAGAGAAGAGAAATGGTCAACAGTATAGTGCACAGCCAAAATTCAAGTTCAATGATGCTAGCATCCTGTTAGTCCTCTTTCTGTTTAAACCCTAGGGGTTAACTTATAAGGAATATTTGTTTCAGAGTTTGGTCCACTGTTTGTTAGTTCTGTGGCTTTGGGGCTTGTGGGAAGGCAGCAGCTCAGCATCACAGGGACCATGTACAGGATGCACAAAGCTGCTTATCTCACGGCAGCCAGGAAGCAAAACAAGAGAAGGGGCTGGGGCCCAGTGTTCTCTCCAAGGGTGTGGCCACAATGACCTCTCACCCAATAAGCTCCACTTATTAAAGATTCCAGGACTTCCCGGTAGCTCACAGTCCTGTCAACCAAGACTTCAGCCCATAGGAAAATGTCCAGACGATAGCAGAGAGTGAGATGGGTAGTGTGAGGCAGGAGAGACTCCGTAAGCCCCACAAGCGGCAGTGAGGAGCACCTACGGAAGGCATCTGCGTAAGATCAGGGACCAGGTCTGTCTTGGTTGAAATTAGAATCACTTGGAGAATCGGAGAATGGGCTTGATGAAAAAGGCCTGTCATCCCAGCATCCACAGGCAGCTGTTGACACTGATGAGTACAGGTGATAGAAAGGTTCAGGCAGAGCCCTCGAACTCAAACAGTTTTGATTCATCCTTGGATAGAAGCTGGAAATGTTTAGTCCTGTCAACAGATCTGTTCTTAGCAGAAGCTAGAAATGCCTGCAGGGTGTTTATTACCTCATTTTCTCTAAAGCTCACTGGTTTATTATCTCTCTTCCCCTAAATGATCATCCCTGCCTGGAAACTGTATGTGAGGGAAGTGATCAAAACAGAGAGGCACCTGGACAAACCAGTGCATTTCCTCATCTCATGCTGCACCTCAGTTTCCTTCGTAAAGGCTATAAACACCTCCGTGGCACCCTACTTCCAGGTCCTGAGGCCGCGATACAGGAACTCTGCCTTCTTTAGTTTAGGCTCCCACCTATAATCTTATAAACTCCTTTCTAAGCTCTCTCTTCCTGTTCATTAAATTTATTCTTAAAATTCATGCGGCAAGAGACCCGGAAGCCACTGGCCTAGAACTGCTTTGGTGGTTTTCTGGGATCCCAGCACCCCAAGTTATGCTCACCTGAGCTGAGTGGGAAACTTCCATTGTATCCAAGGACCTGAATCAATATGGCCCAGGAAAAGGAAGTGCTTGATCCAAGTGTGGACTGACAGGAAGGGGAGGAGTGTGTGGGAACCACATACTGAGGGGTGGTGGCGAACGTATTGTCATCAGCTTTCCAGCTTGGTTGAATAAGATTGAGAAAACAAAGACAAGAAATGAAAGCCAACTAACAAAACAACAGTACTAGCGATAAGATGATAACATCAGATATGGATTTGTATATGCTGCACAGCAGGTTGATAGAGTTGTTAAAAATTAAGCCCCAATTTATCATAAAATATGACAGCTACTGAACTCATTGTAGGGAACTAAATATGATCTCTATCAGGTTCCAGGATCATTTCTATTAAAGAAATCACTGTTGTCAATGAATCAATACCAACTCAAGCTTTGCTGCTCAGTCGGAATGAAGTCTTTCATTCTCTTGCTTTGATAATTTAATAGTTACTTCAGAGCTCATAATCACTTCAACAGATACAACTGTAGAGGCCAACATGGGATCCCTGTAAAGACATCTTGTTTTAATGTTTAGGAAAGAATGAAATTATACATTTTTATAATCAGAAAATTTAGAAATACAACCACACAATAAGAAATATCTATATAAGTGAATTTAGGTCAAATTTGCCGTAACTAAATAACAATAATGTCTTAATGGGGGGGGTGTTGATGATCATGTTAATTGTCAACTTGACATGATCTAGAATTACAGGAGAAGACAGTTTCAGTGATGGGTTGTCTAGATTAGATTGACCTGTGGATAATCTGTGAGGGATTATTTTTGTTACAATAATTGAGATAAGAAGAACCTATCCACTATGGGCGGCACTATCCTCTAGGTAGAGGATTCCGAACTGCATAAGAGTGGAGAAAACAAGCTAAATACTAGCATACATGAATTCATTGCTCTCTACTCTCCTGACTGAGTGGTTAACGTGACTGCCACTTCAAGTTCCTACTGTCTTATCTTCCCCTCAGTGATGGACAATAGCCCAAAATGTGAGCAAAATAAATCCTTCCTGAAGTAGCTTTTGTCAGAGTATTTTGTTACAGCAACAAGGAAAGAAACTAAGACAAGATCTTAGCATAAGGGTTTCTGAATTGATCTCCAGCATTAACAGGAAATGTCCAGAGAGGGAAAAGGGAAGAGGAAAGGAAGGGAAGGGCAAGGATCAAAGAGAAAATAGAAGAAAAAAAAAAGAAGAAAAGGAAAGGAGGAAGGAGAAAGAAAGGGAAAGAGAAAGGAAAATGGGAAGGGGGAGGGGTGGAGGAGAAGGGCAAGAGTGGCTCAGTACAGTTTGCTAAGCCGGGGAGCTTGGTGACTCATGTGTCAATGGTTCTTTAGTTATTACTTTTCTGGGTAGTGTTAGATCACAGACACACCCCCTGCTAAAAATCAGGTCATCCAGCCTGCATGTGATCTGTCCCTTAGGAAAAGACCTGACAGGTGCCTGATGCAACCTGACTTGGACAGTGGGAAAAGTGGCTCAGTCTTCCCCCAACCCCATTTGCTGATCAGGAACAAGCAACTTTGAACTATAGTTCTACCTAGTGCCTGTCTCCTGGCACAGGCTGCCATGTAATCTGCCACCTCAGAAACCTGTAAGAGTAGAAACCCCCTTCACTCAGGGATTTGAAGGATCTTCTAAAGTTGTCTCCTAATGGTGCTGTTCTTTGGGATCTGAAGGAAGGCTCCTTCTCTCTTTGTGGCCTCATTGAACTGCCTATGGTCTGGTGCTGTTTTTTCTTTCTTTCTTTTTTTTTAATCACACCGTAATTTACTTATTCACACAGGGGTTATAAACACAAAAAGGCAGGATGTGGGAAGGGAATGACACCGAGCATAGGTGTTCAGGGGGAGTAGGATACCATTCAGAACAGGGCATCAGCTGGGTGAAGGTTCAGGTGACAGGTCACTATGACTCTGCCTATGATTCACTTGTCCTTATCTAAGTTGGTACTGTCCTCCAGAGGCTGCCTATTTATAAGTCTATGACTACTCAGGCTGGTAAATTTCCACAGAAGCTGCCTGTTTACACTAGCTTATAGCCTGCTGTTTCAGTGTTTTTCCACAGAGACCCAAGACTTTGTGTTAGCATTTATGTATGTCAGGCCTACTGCTGATTTTAGGCCTATGGCTGATTTTAGGCCTTCAGTGTATAAGCAGGGCTGCCCCTGACATCTCCTCCCTTCTCTAAGTATAGAAGGGCCTTGGCGATTCTAATCTTGCAAAGGCGGGGATAGTCTTTTTTTTTTTTTTTTTTTTTTTGGTTTTTTGAGACAGGGTTTCTCTGTATAGCCCTGGCTGTCCTGGAACTCACTCTGTAGACCAGGCTGGCCTTGAACTTAGAAATCTGCCTGCCTCTGCCTCCCAAATGCTGGATTAAAGGCGTGCGCCACCACCGCCCTGCCAGGCGGGATAGTCTTAAGCCCACACTCACAGTGACACACCTATTTCAGCAAGGCCACAGCTCCAAATAGTGCCACTCCCTGGGCCAAGCATATTTAAACCATGACATCAACCATGATGGAGATGGGGTGCTCCTTTTTCCTATGAGCTGCTGGGACCCAGGAGGCTAGATGAAGCTTCCCTCGAGATGGAAATGGCTGGGACTAAGAGCTCAGCTCTGCTTTTTCTCAGGCCAGGGTGCTTTCCTGTGTTCCCCTTACAAAGCAACCTGCAGATCTTTCATTCTGGTGTTGTGATATCTATCAAGGGTTTGCTCTTGTGCTTGATGTGTCCTTCTATAATCCCTGTTATAATTTCTGGTGAGGCCTTTGTCACTGATTCATAAAGAAATATGACTGCCACTGCTGTGTGCCAGACGTGGTAGCATGTTGCTTTCCTGGAAGTCTCGCAGTTTCTGTACATAATGGTGTGAGGTGGCCTTATTACCCTGGTTTACTGATGAGGTGATTCCCAAATTTTAGTGTGGACATTTTGTCTTATTTATACTAATAATGGAGAAGATCAATCCCCAAACCTGGCTGTTTCTGGCTTTGGCTGATTGAAATATAATTTTAATCTTCAACAAATAGGTGTTTTCAAAATGCTACTTTTCATGATGAAATTGTCCCTTAGGGGATTTTTTCTCCAAAGAGGTGATAGTTAGCCACTATTTCCTCTTGGAGCTATTACAACTTCTCAGCTTGATACTGATAGCATTCCATCTTAACCCCTCCTGGGTTAACATCCCTCCCACAACTGGACGATCAACTCCCTTCCAAGCTGTTACCCATCTCCATCAACTTGAATCTCTGAGGGTCTCAAATGTCCTACCTCCTTCTCAGCACCACTATCAGCCCCTGCCTTCTTCATTCTTTTGTTCTGCAGTGTACATCCAAGGCCTTGCACAGGGCAGGCACATACACTGCCACTGAGATACATCCCAACCTCTAGGCTTCAATTTTAACTTGGCTGTTGCTTAAACATGTCTCTCTTCTGCTGGTGGGAGTGCCTCTGTACACTGATCACTAGGTAGAGTAAAATTCTGCTAATCCCTAGGTCCACCTCTCTCAGCTGCTGCTGGGACCCTGGCTACTTTATGCCACCACAGACTACCATTTCAACTCAGACTCTGTCACAGGAAGAAGGAAAACATGTCCCTTTTCGTTTTAATGGAACATTTTCTTAAAGGGCTTCCAGAAGTTCTGTATTGCAGGCCAAAACTGTAATAACATCTCTAGTTCAGAGAAAAGATATTCTAGAAAGAGACCTGTGACTTTACCAGTCAGCTATCAGACAACTGTAATAACACACTGCAAAGAACTAATGTACCCCTCCTCCACCCTCCAGAATCCTACGCTGGGGGAAAATAATTAAATCCTGGTGCCAGGCAGAGGAGTAACCCTGTCCCTAGAAGAGACTGTTCAGTTCTAAGAGCTTATCGCATGATTAACACATGCATATTTCTTGCTTTTGTCTCATTGTTTTCTATAATATTATCACACTAAAGTATTTAAAGGATGGAGAGAAACAAGAAGCCTCATTCTCTGTAGTTTGGGTAAAATTTCAATGAGTCCATTTTTCTTGATCAATTTTTGTTTCATAGGTACTGTTAGGAAGTGATGCTAACTAAAGGGAGACCACAGGTGACAGCTCCTTGAGACATGCTCCCTGGGCAGGGCAGGGAGAGGAAGTGGGTTTGGAAACTCCTTCTGTTTGCCATTTTCTACTGAATCCGGGAGTGCCACACTTCTGCTGCTCCTGAGTCACTTGACCTTTGCATCCATGAAGATATTCCAAAGAGATACTGTGCCTCTCCCTTTTCTATCAGTTCATTCAAACAATGGTTCCCAAGGAACTGGAATTTCCCAGAAATCTTACGCTGGAAGGAGGAGGAAAAGGCCGAGCTGGTGCCAGTCAGAGGAGTAACTTGTCTCCTGGAAAGAGATTTCACATAGTTTTGCCAGAGTGATTGGAACCAAGACAACCAGGGGACAGATGAAGGGACCTCATCTTGACCACGACTGCTTAGTTATGCATACAAAATCTAAATCTCATTAACATGAGACCCCGGGAAATATGGATTTGGGGGAGAGTCCCTGAACCTCTTTATCCCTCTTCTCACAGTGAATAAGTCATTTTACTGCTTTGTACCCTTACTTACTTCATTAATTAGTCTGTTGAGGATTAGTGACCTAACCTAACTTGCTAGAGCAGCTGCCAGGGCCTAGCACTGATCTTAATTCCAGTAACAATTTTGGCAAGTCAGTCAAGGGGGAAAAAAGACTTTTTGAGTGTCAGAAACTCACAGTAACTTAGTCCTGGATGGAAAGCAAAGACTGAACAGTCCCACGCAGTTGGTGAAATTCCTGGAATAAAAGGCACAGCCTCCCCTTCAGCCTCTGTCAGTTGGTGAAGCAGAGAAATGAGTGACAGGATTTTGGTTTTAACTTGAAGAAAGTCTGACTCTTGTAAAATTCCCACAATCACTGGACCTTGGGCTTTTTTATCATGTTGGTCTAGAGGCTCCTTTGAACTGTTGGAACTGTCTAGGGGCCTTTTAGTGATTGGCTTTGTCTTTCAGAGTGTTGCCTCAACTGTTTTGGTTTGTTGAACTGTTTGGGCTGTTGCACCATTTGTTTGACAAGGCTTATCCATTTGAAGCTCTTGTGAACAAATTGAGTGTGCTGTTGGAATATTTGGGCATCTGCTGGGTGACAGGGAAGGTTGAGATGTATTGCTCTTTGGGGCTCTGTTGAACTGATTGATACAGAGAAACAACAGTATTGAGACCTGTGTGGTTGTAGGCAGCAGTGTTTACAGTTGCAAAGTCGTATGACTAGCACCTGACAATCTAAGCAGCTGGCTTCCAGCGTGGCCAGCTCAGCTAAATTGGTAAACAAGTCCTGTATGCTCATGCCCTCCGGAGCAGGCTTTGCAATGAGGTATGGCAGCTTAAACGTATCTGAGAGAACCGTTACCCAGCCTTCCTGGCATTATAAGCAGCTCATTTCTGCTGCTTGGGGTCCCTATCCATAGGCCCCGTCCAGTTCCCCGTCCCTAAGTCAAGAGTCGTTCCTGGAATAAAGCTGCTGAGAAGGATCCGACCGTGTTGTCTTAATTGCTGGCCAAAGAGGACGCGACATGTGGTCACTTATGTAACCATGGAATATGTTAAGTGTGTACTATCTTGGTTTCCCCTAGGGAGAATTCTATCTGTCTAGTGTTCTGTAACCTTTGATGCTGTCTAAGACAGTATGGGAATATGACTCATCTTCCTCTAGAGTTCCTGAAAATGATGCATGGCCAACCTCTGGGAGCTTCAGTTTTGAATTTGCATGTGTTGAAGTTATTACAAACTAAGATTACTTGTTTTGACATGCCTGATTTGGGGTGTATGTGTATCCACATATGAATGGATATAGATATTTGGGCATGATTTCTGTACTGTATTAGTATGCATTGCCTATTCTCTCTCGTCTCTCATGTCTCTTGTCTCTGTCTCTTCTCTTTCTCTCTCTTGTCACTTTGAAAATATAGATAAAATGGAACAATTTACATTTGTACTATAAAATTTAAGGCTGAAAGAAAAAACCCAACTTCATTCAGTTAAAATGTTAACTATATAATTGAAAGGTTATTTTTTGAACTCCCTTCATGATGGAATGATTTAGGTCTGGGGCAAGACAGGTTTTTAATAGACCAAATAGACCAGATAGGCCTTGAACCCATAAACTTTCCTCTGCCTCTATCAAGATTTTATATTTTAGTAACACAATTACTTGGTTTTTTTGCTGAGATTATGACTAGTTAGAAAACTATCTTGCCAAAGTCTAGGGAGACTTAAATACATGTTTAAGTCTTTAAAATGACCATTTTATAAGCAACTATTTAAAAAGATTTGATTCCCTGTACATCTGTGACTAGAAACACATGGAGCTGTTTGTTCAAAATCTGTGTATTATGCACAAGATCACAGAGTTAAGTATGTGTAAGTGCAACATGTCCAAAGTGGCCATGAGTGCTGTTTCATGCAATACACACGATATAGAGACTGTCAACTATAAAATGGACACTGAAGTTCTTTTGACATTTCTGCTATTTTGAGTCAATACTATTGAGGTTAAATACCTGCCATTTGGAGCCAAATGTCTATTTGCCTGACTAGGTCATTATATATAAAGGGTGTATTTCGATATCAGAAAATGAGTCTGCTTCTGCTGGTCACTAGTTCAAAATTTATAAGAGGTTAAGTGTTTTTATTTTTGTCACTGCTGTAGATGTATTTTCCTACTGAGCCATTAATTCTAAAATTTGTCTCAAAATTAGAAGTCTGAGTTGACAAAAGACCTGTGTGTGGTTGTTCTGTGTAATGACGGTCGCTGGCTCCTTTCTATGTGAGTGTATGCTTGTCCCTGCTGCAGCTTAGTGGATCTCTCAGCCGTTGTCAGAGGAGCTTCTGTTTGGAATGGACAGTGATTAACAAGAGACCCACAACTGGTCAAGGAACAGAGAGGCTCAGCCCCAAGTGGGGCTCCCGTCTCACGCTCCCTTCTCCTAAGGCTCAAGTATCGTTGTGGATTGGAGCTGTAAAGGATGTAAGAGCCAGAGGTTGCGGATACTAGACTACAGGAGAAAACTGTTTTCCAGGCAGAGGAGGGAAGTTGCACATAAGAACTCACAGTGGTTGTGGCAGCTGCATAACACCTGTGCAAGCTCAAGCCAGACCAAATCCCAGCATTGAGAAGTGAGCTCAAAAGTCTCACTGCCAGTTGAAGAGCTTTTGGCAATCAATAGCTACTGGAAGAAGAAAAGTCAGTTTTCTTTAAGAGTGAAAGAAAAAATTTACTTGATTTTAATAAGAAAGAAATTTAAAAAAAAATTGTACACACACAGATTTGCACATGTCTACCATTTTAAAAATCCATTTTTTTAAACAGTGCTAGAGATGGAACACAGGACCCCACATGGCTAGGCACATGCTCTGCCACTAAGCTACATCTTTTCCTCAGACACTTCACATTCTCTCTGGTTTTCTTAGGGACTTAGTTTACACGGTTCCTGCCGGGTTCCGATTGGTCACATTTCTTGTCTACTAATGCTTATCATCTGTATCAGGAAACAGTCTACAGGAGCAATCTGTCTTGATCTCCTTATCCACTAAGTCTCTGTCTCATTACAATAGATTCTTGGTAATCTGAAAAATGCCAAGATGCTCTTAGATAAATGAAACCCCAAGCAACGAGGCAGAATTTGCAGCATGCTTTTGAGAAGGCTCTGAAGAAGAACAAGCAGGCCACAGTGGGTTCTCAACTAGACTGCCGCTCTCGATCCTTGCTGAGCACTGTCCCAGGGGCTGCAAGCACAGTGGGTAGAGACTTGATGTTCCAAAGACTATGATGTGATACATGTCACAGTACAAGCATGCACCTAGAGAAAAAGCACAAAGGAAAAGTGACACAGCTCAAACTACTGGCATTTAGAGAAGGAAAGGCTGACTGTGAGAGGGTGTCCACCTTCTTTAAGGGATGCTGGCTCATTCAGGTGATACCTACAGTCTACAGAGATGTTGCTTTGCCTTTCTTCGTGTAGTCATAGGCAATGGAAGATGTTCCTATGCCTCCTCTCAAACTCTTCACCTGAGACCAACCAAAAGAGATTGCTATTTTATCTGTATAGAGAGGACTTGGGAACACGTTCCTGAGCGGGTTTCCTCTGTCACTGTCCTGCACTGGTACTGGAAAACTGGAACCTTACAGTGAAAACTTGTCATCATGGCCTGGCTCCCACGAAACTGTTCAAAATGCTCAGTTACCTGGGAAGCATTCTCAGGAAGTTTCTCTGTGTGCAGCTTTGTCTTCTCATCTTGTGGAAAGCAGCCAGCCTGTTCTCAAGGTTTCCCTTCCCTGAGGAATCTCTGTTGGTCCCGAGCCATGTGGATGTGAGCCCAGGGTAATGGTAAACCGAGGCAGCTGACGCTGGTTGGCTTACAAAGATGTTGTCAACAAAACATGTTTGCAATAATAACTAACAAGATTTTTTAAATTGAGATAATTTCCCGAATAATAGTCTTAACAGTTATTTTAAATTGGAATAGGAGGTGGATCTCAGTGGTAGTTTTTGCCTAGCTTGCCCCAAATTGAAAAAAATAAATAGGAGCTAGAGAGATAGCTCAGTGGTTAGGAGCACTGGCTGCTCTTCCAGAGGACTGGGGTTCAATTCCAGAACCCACATGGCAGCTCACAGCTGTCTGTAACTCCGGTTCCAGGGGATCTAACACCCTCACACAGATACACATATAGGCAAAACACCAATGCACACTAACTACTAACTAACTACTCTAAAAAATACATTAATGCATACAAAGCACATAAACTTTTAGTTGGCAGAATGTGGTTTAACTGACTTAATTACAGATGTTGGGTTGGGGAGAGGGACCAATAGCTCAATCTTTGTCCAGCATACACTGGGTAAGATGAGTAGCATGGATGAATAAAACGAAAGAATGCATGTCAAATGTTATCCAGGATTCAAAAAGAAATTAAATCATCTTTATTGATACAACAGTGAAGAAGGAAATCCACTGTTATAGCAAAGGAGCTGAAAGCTAGGTGTGCAGGAATAGCTGCAGCTCATACAACTGATTGGAAGAGCCCAGAGGCTGGCTGGACAGATGGCTCGGCAGTTAAGAGAACTGACTGCTCTTCCAGAGGTCCTGAGTTCAATTCCCAGCAACCACATGGTGGCTCACAACTGCCTGTAATGGAATCTGATGTTATCTGGAATCTGAACCTCTTCTGGTGTGTCTGAAGACAGCAACAGTGTACTCACATATAAAAATAAATAAGTAGAGAGACGACAGAGGTTTGCATTTAACAATCTAGTGACTGCATGAGGATGCAAACATGAGTCTCTTACCTGAAGACACATGCAACTGGGTCCCACCTCAGGTTCAAGCTCTTTCCTCAGTGGTATGGAAGTGCTTTCAAGCATCTGCCCTCTCTTGCGGCTGCCTTCCCATAATTACCTTCTGCAACACAGCCATTTAAGTTCACGTCGTGTGCCAGTAACTAGATGATTGTCATCCTACTCCACATCCTCCAAGCTCCTCTGGGGCTGCTTGGGTAGCTGTGTGGTGGGTTTCAATCTCTGGTCCAGGTATACTTTCTTGATTAATATTGAAATTACTAGACACTGATTGTCACCAAAATAATTTTCTATTGTACCTTTATTACAAACTAGTACAGCCTTTTGAAGAGATTTAAAGAAGAGAGGCCTGTCATGTTTCAATGGTCTATATACATTCAACAACATTTGTGCCCCCAGACTCTGTCTGTTTTTTAAAAAAGTAAGTAATCTAAAAAAGCCAGTTCGGCCAATTAAGCTCTTTTGATTTTTTTTTTTTAATTCTTTCAAGACTCTAAGACATTTTTATTGACTACCTAATATTACTACAATAGCTTTAAGTTATATCGGTTTTACTATTATTTATATGCATATATGCCACTTGTAAAAGTCAGGACCCTCCTTCCACCATGTAAGTCCCAGGAATGTAACTCAAGTTGTCAGGTTTGGTGGCAAATGCCTTTACCTGCTGGGCAGTCTTGCCCACATCACTAAGCTTATAAATGATTGGGAAGAGCATATGGATAAAAGTTTAAAAACATAGATGTTAAAATTCTCTCTGTCCCTGAGCTCCACGCCTGTCTTTTACCCACATAATTTTAAGCACAGCTTGGGATTTTCAGTTAACTTTCCCTGAAGGTATTTCTTCTTTAAAATGCCCTGAATTTTTATCATTCTTTGAGAAACATTGGTCACCTGTTCTCAATTTTGTATACTGGGTCAGGAACTACTTAAAAATGCATTAAAAACCACATGAATTTTATGTCCGTCTGGGAAACAGGATTCAACTTCCATAGATGTCACAGGGTCCATGTGCACACTGCTCTACAGCACTGAGGGTGTCGCTGCCAGAAGACCCGGGGTGGGGGTGGGGGTCACGTGCCGATTCTCCATAAGAAAAGAGCACTCAGTCCCCGGGACTCAACTAAAATACAGTTCATTGTTAGCTGATGTGCTCAGAGTCTGCACAGTTCTCTGGTCCTGAATGGTTTCTCTTGACCCTGCTGGAGAAGCCTCAAAATAAAATGGCGGATGACATTAGTCAAACCTGTTTTATTTTGGCAGCATCTGGAATTCATTCTCTTCACTGGGTGGCAGAACCACCTGATTGCTTTATTATTTTATTTTATTGCCTTTGTGTGTTTACTGATAATTTGTATCAGCCTTGAGAATAGAAAGCTGCGTGTGACTCCCCAGCTTTAGTACTAGGCATGGAGAAAGTGGGGAAATCTACGACAGCATTTTCCACAAGTGTACATGAGATTCTCTAAAGAGAATACTCAATATGGAGGTCAGGAAAGGGGGAGGGCGCTGAAACAAAATTACTGTATATAGTAATTGAAACCTCCAGCTTGACTCAGGTTGGCTCAAGATTAAATATTAGCACCACTTACTGTTTAAAATTTTAAAGGCGCTCCCCCGAAAGTGCAATTTTGCACTTTTCTTCGGAGGAAAAAAAAAAAACAAAAACAAAGTGGCTACAGTGGAGTAAATGTGTTTCAGATTATGTTCACGTGGATGTGAAGTGATGTTTCTGGGCCCGGTGTCTGGTGCAGAGTTGTTTGGAACTGTTTAAGATTTGACACGGCTTTACAGGGAGCTTCATACCCTTGAAAATCTATCACTGTGAACTGCTTCAGAAGAGGTTCTAGCCCATGGCTGCCATTCCTCTCCTCCACAGTGCCTGGCACCTTGTGCACAGCAGGAACTAATCAATGGTGTGTCTGGGGTCAGTGAGGATGGCTCAGTGGGTAAAGGCACCTGCTGCCAAGCCTGAGGGCCCTCAATTCTTGCCTTGGGATCCATGCTGTGGAAGGAGCAAACCAAGTCCTCCAAGTTGCCCTCTGCCCACTGTGAGTGTCTCCCTTACACAAATAAATAGATTCTTTTTTTTTTTTTTTCAATTTAAAAAATAGTGTGTGTTACTAAAACATCACATATGAAGCAGTTTCATCACCAAATGTCAAGAAGAGACCATTTTTACTAAGCACAGTTTCAAAATTACTGTCAATAAACAAAATCATTCATTACAGACAGTTATGTCTTTTTTTTTTTTTTTTTTTGGTTTTTCGGGACAGGGTTTCTCTGTGTAGCCCTGGCTGTCCTGGAACTTACTCTGTAGACCAGGCTGGCCTCGAACTCAGAAATCCACCTGCCTCTGCCTCCCAAGTGCTGGGATTAAAGGCGTGCACCACCACTGCCCAGCAAGAACTTTTTTTTTAAGATTTATTTATTCATTTTATGTGAGGCCACTGTCTCTCTCTTCAGGCACACCAGAAGAGGGCATCAGATCCCATTACAGATAGTTGTGAGCCACCATGTGGTTGCTGAGAATTGAATTCAGAACTTCTGGAAGAGCAGTCAGTGCTCTTAACCGCTGAGCCATCCCTCCACCCCACAAATCTATTTAAAACAATAAAAATAAAGTTTCTTTCTTTTCTGTGTCATCTTACTCCCTGTTTTTTTAAGAGCAAACATAGTTGTCTTTTATGTTACACCCCCCCACCCCCCCCACCCCCCCCCCCCCACCCCCCCGCACACACACAGGAAAGCTGTCTGCAGTGTTCCAAGCCTGTCTGAGGACTGAACGCAGTCAAGGCTTGGCATGCTCATGGTATTTTCTTGGTAAATTATTACTCTCGGTTTCACCACTGTGGACCATCCTTTTGCTCCCTTCTCTTTCTATCCAGTTCCCGGGTGTGACAGTAGCCCTATTGGCGCCTTACCCTGTTCCCACTCCCATCCATGGAGAATATAGCTCATATACAGACAAACCATACACAAAAAAGTTTCCCTGTCACAACTTCATTTCCATCCTCCCCTGCCCCCCTTAAAGAAGTAAAACTGAGTCAATAGAGAGAAATTGACAAAAGAGCTAAGGAGATGAACTGCTGCTGCACTTGAGAGCTGGTAGGAATCTGATGCAGAGGAGGCCCGATGCAGACAGCAGGGACAGCAGCCCTGTGTCCTTATGGAAACAGCCCCAGAGGGAGCCAGGTACAAGGGGGTAGGGGTGGGGTTGGCGGTGTGGGTGGAGGTGGTGAGCAAGCAGAATTCTCTCCCACAATGTTGGGCATGCGTTCTCAGATCACATGAGGCTTGGGCTTATTTTCACTTTCAACATTAAAATATCAGACTTTCACATACGAATGTCCAGCTTCTCTTAAATCAGAAGATCTGGGCCCGCATTTGCACATGAATAGCCATTAACAAGGCTGACCAGAGAGGTTCTCATAGCAAGTAACCTGAGAGGTTCTGGCACTCCTAGTAATGTGCAGGACTTGTTCACCTATATGCCACAGACTGCGACTAGCTTTTTGTATAGGGTACAGCAGTCTGAAGACGGTGGACGGTTGAGATCGGAAACTTTCCTCTTCCTTTCTTAAATACATTTTCCCACCTAAGTGTGAGCCAGTACCTTCCCTTCTGTAAATAGTTTACTGACCGCTGCTGTCTTCATGGAGTGATCATGAGGAAGCAAATATTTTTTAACGATGGGAGTAAAAGTGCCAAATGCACACTAATGGCACAGCTGCTAGCGTTCCTAGTCATTCTTTTAGGGCTAAGTATTTTCTACTGGATGTGCCTTCTTTTAAAAACACAACCAGATATAGCTAGTTAATATATTGAGCAATATACAGTGTGGAATGCTGTCCTCTGGAACTGATTATTAAATTTTTGAAGGCATAGCATCTGTGATTATCTGCATGGGGCCCTCATGATACCTGGGTCTGTTAACCTCCCCTTATAGAACAAGGGAGAGAGGGCAGTCATTAGACTCACACCTCCAGTCCCTCCTCCTCCCTCTGTGCTGCTTTTAAGAACTTGTCACTATGCTGGCAAGGAACTTTACCACAAGGAACTGTTACGGGATCACCCGAACTCTCTTTGTATCCCTTTACCCACACTCTTCTAAGTAAGCTCAATAAACTCATGGATTCACCAGCTTATTCTTGGGAGAAATGCTTAGTTTGCTCTGACAGTGGTGTCCTATCTATCCACATCTCCCAGGGAAAGTTACATCAAAGTCAATATTTTGGGCTGGAGAGATGGCTTGGCAGTTAAGAGCACTGGCTGCTCTCCCAGCACCTACAGGGCAGCTCACGATTGTCTGTAACTCCAGTTCCAGATGATCTGGCACCCTCACAAAGACATACATGCAGGCAAAACACCAATCCACATAAAAATAAATAAGTCCTTACAAAAAAAAAAAAGTAATATTGAGAATCCAAAGATGGTTGCTGACCAATCACAGACACCCTATCCATGGAAGTCAGCATGTTTCAGTTCGGCGATCCCCGTTAGTCACACTTCCTGTTCTCCTCACTTGAAATGTGCTCGATTCCTGACTTCTCCTAACCTACCTCATCATAATGCCACTTCTGGTATACATGGCTCTCTGCTCCCTGCCCAGGACCTGTTCTGAGCAGACGGAACCAAGAGTAGCACAGCAATCGCTCCTCTGGGGTTTCTTTTCTTCTTGCTTTCTTTTCTTCCCAACTCCCTTTATTTGTTTCCTTATCTTTTTCTCTTTCTGCCAACCAGAAATCCATTCATACTTGCATGGTTCTTGTTCCAGGTGTCAGAGAAGCGGTACCCATTAAGCAAAACTGGTCATGAGAATAGAATCTGGGTGGAGACCAGACATTCCAGTTGGGCCAGTTCCCCTGGTCTAAGGACCACCCTAGGAAGGTGGGCTAGCCTCTTGACATGCTAAAGAGATAGATAGGAAAACTATCTCTTAATGAGACTCTACAGTTTTTCCTTTCCAGAATCCCCAACTCTCCCACTCCCCAGCGAAACCCCTATAAGCTGAGCAGCCTTGAGAGGTTTGGCTGGGTCTGACCACCATTCTGAAATGGGTAACTTTCAGACGCTGGCCAGAGCCTAAGCAGATTTTTATTTTTCCCTGAGCTTCCTTACTCTTTCTTTAAAACTTCTCTCCCACCATGTGTCTGACCTCCATGCTGGATCAAAACCACCATGTCTCCTCCTTTGTCCTCTTCTTCCAGGCAGCTGCTGGAATTCACTTTGCCTGCCATGAGGTGCTTTTCTTCTAAACTCTAACGACTGGTCCTCGAGCTTCTGTTTAAATCTGTTCTTTGCTTCTTTTACTAACGAGACTAAGAACCCTAAGAAAGGGCTCCGGTTTCCTCAGTGTCATCTGGGAACTATGAAGGGACTCCCCCAAATTCCAGTAACACAACGGCCCATCATTTTAACTCCACTCTTTCTTTAAAACTCATACTTTTGTCATCTGCCCTCCATTCCTAACTTGCCCTGTTTTACTTGTATGCAGTAAATACAGCCTAAATCCTGGTGCTTCTTCTTCAAGGACAAGCAAGGTCCACATGTTCTGCAAGTCCACTGTGGCTGCAACTGTAAAACAAAAACAAAAACAAAACACAAACAACAACAACAAAAACAACAACAAAAAAAACGTACCCACTCCTTTCCTCAATCACCTTTGTCCCAACCTTTGCCTCCGCCCCTTCCCCTCCACTTCCAGCACGGACTCATGCTTCTGCTGGCTCCTTTCCCTGCACCACTAAGAGACATGCCTGTACTTAACATTCTTTTTGATGTTCTTTACCTACTTATTTACAGACAAGGTCTCCTTGCGTAATCCAGGCTGACGTGGAACCTGTGGATTTCCTGTCTCAGCCCACTGAGCAGCTGGGATGACAGGCCTGACCCACCCATCTGGTGTTCAACACTCTTTATTGAAGGGTATGTAATTACAGATGGACATTACAGACACAATGGAAAGCCACCAGTCATGGGGCAATTCAGCTTTTAAATTACTATTCCTGAGCCACGTCATCACACCTGTAATCCCTGTACTTGGGAGGCTGAGGCAATAAGGTGACAACATACCTGAGGCCATTCTGGACAGCAGAGTAAGGTCTGGTCTAAACAAAAGAGAAGCATACAAGCAAACAAAGGCTATGAAGGGTGGTAGTCATCCTGAGGCTGGCAGCTGAACCCTCTGGCTTCATCACAGACGCTGACCTCTTTCTTGGTCTTCTTCTCACCCCCCCATTCCCCCATCCCCCTTTGCTCCTGCAGAAAATGCTAATAAACATTATAATCTCGGCAGCGTGGACTCTGCTCCACTGGAATCAGCTTTTCTAAATCATTAAAGATAATATTGAAACCTGCAGGCTCAAGCAACTGTATTTACCTTCTTCATTGATACAAGACTTCTGCAAAGAAATTTCTGTGACTTTTTGTGGCTTATGGAAGTCCCTGCCTACCAAACTAAAGAAATGTTTACTCAAGGATCACCTGGTGTCAAAGCACTGGTATGGTTTTTGTATTTTCAGAGGGCTCCTGAGACTTCTGGGATGTCCTTAAGGAGGGTGTGTTTCCACTGGAACTGTGTGAAGAATTGTCTGCAAAAAAGCATGTATTGAGCCCCTATGCACACACTGATGCAAGGGGTGCTCCAGAAGCCTTCTGATGTCATCATCTGATTTCCCTTTCCTTCCCCCTTCTGAAACTTTCCAAATGTTATCCATATGAACAAAACTTAGATTCCAGAAATTTCAGTACTTGCTCTCTCTGTACCACAGGAACCAAAGCTAAATGAAACCACACATACAACCCCTAAAACTTGAAGGGTGAGGATATATGGTGGGTTTGGGTATCCTCCATATTCCAAACAGGTTTTGAATTTCAGGGTGGATACAAAAGACCTACAGACCCATTTCTCCCTTCCCCCATTGCCTGGGACAGTAAGGACTTTGATTAGAGGAGAAAAGCTTTGCTTACAAAGCTTGGCTTCCAGCTTACAATGTTTCTGCTGCTGATACTGAACAATGCATTATTCACACCTGTGTCAGACAGGGGAGGCGCCTTCTGGCTCAGCCAAGACTCCAGCATCTCACATGATAACCAATGCCACAGCGCCTCCCCCCTCTTCCCCATTCCTCATTTCCTTCTTTGCTCCCAAAGGTATGTTGTATTTCACTGGAAAGCGCTATGTGACTACAGCAATAAGCACTATATAAATAATAAATGGAATGCAATAGAATCGGAATCGTCTTGGACCCTTGACTTTGGCTCACTTCCCAAAACAGGCAGATTTAGACATGCAAAAGCTGCTCCTTTGACAAGCTAGTTTCCCCTCCTCCTTTCTCTAAAACTCATCTCACTTGCTTACTGGAACTATTGTGTGTCTGTTTGGAAGCGAAGGGATACTGACAGGCTTCCCTCTCCAGAGTTCACAGTGAAATGCCTCTGTGTATGGCGAATGAAGAATAAAAGCAGAGAATGGAGAATAAGAGAAGTCGTGAAGTGTGCCAACAAAGAACTAAACAAAAGCAATAACCAACTGCTTTGTTTGAACCATGTATCATGCTAGGGTGATTCAGGCATACAAAGACTCTGTGACACACGCTCCAAGTCCAGATGAATGGATGTTGCATACCATAAACTGTGATTCTTCTGGGAAAGTATGGGGCCAAGACATGAAGTCTGTTGCTATTGGAGAGTACATACCAGACAAGCTTCTCCTTCCCTCTTACATGGACTTTGGGGGCTACGAAGGAAAGGAATTTGATGGAGAAAACAGAGTTGGAGAGATGCAGAACAGAAAAGCATCAAATAGGCAAGGGGATCCATTGCTGACAGAGAGCAAGAGTTGAGTCCATTCTGAGGCAAGAATTCACACCAAGGCTGCTTCTCATAGTGTGCCGGTACCCCACAAATGCGTCTTCCACCAATCACACCACCCTGTAAATTTCACGACACAGAGAAGTGAGACAGAAGATTTTATTTTTAATCAGAAAGATTTATATTAGTAAGTTTTCAACCCACAAAATGCCTGCACAATGAACTAAAAGCTCAATTGATATAAACACAAGCTATACCCCTAGATGGGGCAAATTCTCCCTACTATTATGTAATCATCTAAGAAATCCCCAATACTTATGGCTCCCAGGACTTGTGTGGTTCTGGCTCCTCTTCTTCTCCTATAGGTTTCATCTTATCTCTTCCTCTCCTTCCCTTCTTTTCCCCTCTGTCTCTCTCTTCATCTCTAAAATTCTCAGTCCTCAGAAGATAAGATTTTACTACTGGCAAAGACTTGAACCCAGGTCTTCTATATAATGAGGCAGGTTCCCTTCTGGGGTCCAGCTGCTCTGTTAATGCACTGTATCACCTCTGAACCAGGACTTAGGATTTGCAAATGAATGGACCATAGTAAACGTGGAACCTTTTTTTTTTTCAACAAAGGAAAAATATAAACAAATGAGAAGAGAATCCTCCTTAAAATGTGTAGCTTTTACAACAATCAAATTGCCTCTTACAAAGAGTTGGATGGCTTAGTTAGGACAGGAGCAATAATTTTCATTTCCTATCTGCCCTTTAATATATCCGTTAAGTATGATCTGATATGGGAATCTTAGAGCATTCTCTCATAATCTGAAAGTGAGCTGAGGTTTTTGTAATCTAATATAAATAGCAGTTAAAGAGAATGTTTCTTTTATTTGCTTCCTAAACAATTAGTTCTATTAAAGACAACTGTTGTTTAATGAATACAAATTAAAGTCACTGGGGCTAGCGGTGTAGCTCAGTGGCAGAATCCATGCTTAGCATATGGGAGGTCCTAGTTCAGTACCCAGTGCACAGAGTCACAGATCTGTACAGAGTTGAAGTCCTCGTGTCTGGTGCTGATGGAAAATGAACAGCACTGGAAGAATAATTTGGCTTTTAATTTCAACCTTAACTTTTGCAAAATTAGATTAAGACCCTGTCTCAAAAAGCAACAACAAGGGCTAGAAAGACAGTTTAATGGTTAAGAGGACCATTGCTACTCTTGCAGAGGACTTGGTTTGTTTTGTGGCACCCACATGTAGGCTCATGACCACCTGTAACTCCAGTTTGAGGGAATCTACTGGCCTCCACTGGCTCCTGAATATGTGGTCCACATAAACTCACTCAAGTTCATACATGCACACATAATTTTCCACCTTAAGGAGAGACATTATTTCAGTTGGGGAAAATTGGTTCCCAAGATGTATATTATCTCATTACAGAATGATAAAAAACAGATCACAGTAGTATATTCACCTACTAAAAGATTGTTAATTTATTAAAATAATCATTAGCACCATGCCAGAATATAGAAATATTTATTATAGAATCATGTATTACAAAGCTGAGAATGTAATTTTTAAAAATCAGCATATGAATTAATAACTACAGGAACTTGAAGTAGAAAAATAATAATTGTGTTGGCATAGGTCTACTTGTGTTTTCAGTAAATTTTTTTTAACTGATGCATTAAAACGAAAATTGTACATAGTGGTCTGCTTACATCACTCAGTAGTAGAACACTTAGCAAGGTCATAAGTTCAATCCCCAGGACTGCAAAAACAAAAGAAAGAAAATAAAAGTCTTGCATCGAGATGGGCTAATTGTATGATGTTTAGACCCAGTTAAGAATCTGTGCCCTCCATAGGTGGGAGAGGAGATCCTTGGTCCCATGAAGGCTGGATGCCAAGTGTAGGGGAATTCGAAGGTGGGGAGGTGGGAGTGAGTGGGTGGGTGGGGGCACATCCTCATAGAAGCAGGAGGAGGAGGGATGGAATAGGGGGTTCCTGGGCGGGGAAGGGGGGAAGTGGGCTAAGGGGATAACATCTGAAATGTAAATAAAATACCCAATTAAAAAAAAAGCATCATATATACTGAAAAAAAAAAAGAATTTGTGCCCTCCCTCTTGTTTCTTTATGATGGTAATGGTTAGAATCCTTTATCCCCACTTTTCGAAATGCACAGTGCCTTACTGTCACGTGCAGTCACATGTTTCACAGTGGCACACTGGAACTCCCCACTCTTAACTGCTACATTTGCTTTTATTTAGAAGAAATTCTTATTAATGAGCTTGAATATTTCTTGTGTGCACATATTTAAAGTTGCAGCTATGTGATCGAGTATAGAGGCCAGAGGAAAACCCAAAGCTACTCCCCAGAGTTGTCTATTTCTTTAGACAGGACCTCTCCTGGGCCAAGGACTGGTTTGGGTGGGCTAGTCTGGCTGGCTGGTGAGTGCCAGAGCTCCTCTAGCTTCCTCTTCCCTCATGCACTGGCTTTGTAAGTGGCAAGCCACCACACCTAGCTGTTCTCACAGGGTTCTGGAGGTAGAAGGCAGGTTCTCGGCTTGCAAGGCAAACACTTTCCTGGTTGGACCAACTTCCTCAGCCCAGGCTTTGTACATTTCTAATACTGTTATTTTAAGTGTAATTGTTAGGCAAAAGTGACTAGGATGTGGTGTGTGTGTGTGCCCACAAGCTCACTATGAGAGCAGTGCTGTCCACTCACAGTCGGTGATTTTTACATTAAGCACTAACAAAACTGCAGCCTTTGTTGGCACTGCCTTGTTCTGCCCTTGATCACCGAGCATTATACTGTCAAACCAGCTGAGAGAAGCAAAGTCTTATTTATAATCAGGAAGTGTTTGCTTTGTGCTTTTCAATTATGTATGGCTGTCTATTTGAAAATATTTAAGGTCTGCTCCGTGTAAAAGCAAAGAAACTGATCAGAGCTAAGCCTTTTTCTTTCTTTTTCTTTCTTCCTTCCTTCCTTTCTTCCTTCCTTTCTTTCTTTCGTTCTTTCTTTCTTTCTTTTTTTTTTGTATGTGTATATATGGTTCTATGACTATCATTTTAAAAATGCATAGCTATTCCAGGACAAAGAAAATAAATAGCTACAGAGGGAATAATGGGAGCATGGCTAAGAGCTTATTTCCAGTTAAAGCATAATTATAGTATTGAGAACAATATGCCTTCCTTAGTTCCACTGGCGCACTTATAAAAATGCAGTAACACATGAATGACTAAAATAATAACTTGAATAATATTTTACAAAGCCCTTTCTTACCCATTATCTCTACAGTCTTACCCGAAGTAAAATACTGATCTACAAATGGCTAATAACACCTTTAACTTGCATTTCCACTTTTATTTTAAGATAATCATTACTACAAAGACATGGAGTTTTAAAAAAACATGTAAGTACAAATGTCAGCGGGGGAACTACTTTACCTTGTAGGAGGACCAATGTGTGAGTGTTTATTCTCTAAGATCTGGAGTACTCAGGGTTGAACTCAAGGTCTTTGTCACAGATGTCAGGCCAGTTTCCCGAGGGCTTGTAGCCTGGAGTATCAATGGGGATCTAGGTCTAATAAAACATTGGATGAATTTTCCATATACTGCAGCCACCACTGGGAGTTTGTTTAAAAATGGAGGTGGGTTTTGTGGCACCATCCAAGTGGCACTGGCAGGGGTGAGATGATGTCTGAGCAGGGCAGGAAGATCGTCAGGGTTGGAGGATGAGACTCGGTGGGCTGGTTCCTGGTGGGATGAGAGCTAGGTTGGCATAGTCTCTTTATGGTTGGTCATACATGTTCAAGGGACGGTTTTGGCTCCAAGGACTGACTTGAGAGGCTCTCTGAGATCAGAGAAGGTACAGAGAAGATGCTTGACAGTGGCTTCTGTCACAGTAAGGCCTTTGGAGAGGCCTAAGTTAGGGCAGCTGCCTTAAGGTACTCCATCCATGTGCCAGGGCATGTCATGGCCAGTCTGCCTGAAGTGAAGTCCAGATTCCTTCAGGCCTGACTTCCAGGAAGAAAGCAGGCTAATTTTTTTTCTTTTTTTTTTTTTTTTTTTTTTTTTTAGAAATCTGGTAACTTTTGCACTTCCAGAGGAAGAACTGAGACAGATTTCTAGTTTTTTCAGCTAGGTCAGATAGGAGAATGAACTTCGGGAGCACAATGACATATATCTCTCAGCCCCATAGGAGGCCCGTGAGGACCAAAGTCAGCCTGAGATGTACAGCATATCCATACACACCTATCCCAAAGAAAACAAAGTATCAGGTAATGTGGCACACACCTTTAATCCTCTAGAGGCAGAGGTCAGTTGATCTCGGGTGAATTCAAGACCAGTTTGGTCTAGAGTGAGTTTCAGGTCAGCCCAGAGCTACTGGGCTACTCAAAGAAAACTGTTCTCAAAAAATCAAAACAAAAAACAAACACAAGACAAAGAACAACAATAACAAAGAGGAAAACAAAGAAAGTATTTGGGAATTGGAACTTTTTGTGAGGGCTTCAACTAACAGGATGAGAGAAAGCAGAGTGTAGATTCGGAGGCGCTAGTCCACCATAGAGGGACACTGCTCCTCAGTCTGTCGAATGAGTATAGTTGACATTGAAGCCTCGTAGAAATCTTTGTCCTTGTTGCTAAAGTGCACTAAAGTACAGCTGAGCTCAGAGTGCTTCTGTAAACCCAACTGTTCGGCAGCGTAATCTGCTCTCAATCCAACATGAACCAGAAGCTGGAGAGTTAGGACTGGGAAGCAAAGGGTAAGCATAGATCTCAGTAGTGAAGCCCTTGTGGAGCCTATGCTGGGCCCTGGGTTCTCTCTTCAGTACTGGGTAGGGGGAGAAGTATTGTGGAACAAATAGGACTAAGTGGGCTTTGAGGTTACAAAATATAGCCATTCCCAGTTAGCCTTCTGTCTTGTGCTTGTGGATCAAGATGCAAGCTCTCGGCTACCGCCCAGCACCATAACTGCCTGCCTGCTGCCATGCTCCCTGCCATGATATGGTGGTGATGGACTCACTCTCTGAAACTGTAAGCCCCAAGAAACTTTCTCCTATAAGTTTCCTTGGTCATGGTGTCTTCACAGTAATAAAAAAGCAACTAAGACAGGGGCAATGAGAACTTCCAGAGTAGACTTAGCAGAAGGTGCTACCTCCTCCAGGATGCTGGGAATCTATTTCTCTCACTTCCTATCTACCATGATGCTCCTACCATGATGACTGGCTTTGGCACAGACCCAACTGAGCATGGGCCAAACTTCCATAACTAAGAGCCAAAGCAAAAGCCAAAGCCTTCTTGTAAGTTGTATCAGGTACAGGATTTAAAATACGTAAACTAGGGACATAGCACTTATGTAGTATCATTACCAAACATTCTATGCTATCACTGTCCATGCGCTACCCTCTGAGCAGTAAGCACTGTAGATTTGTTTACATCTGCATCATCATAAGTATGTAATACTTCGTGATAAGACAACATTATGACACAACTATGACGTCATGGGTGATAGAAAATTTTCAACTCCCTACAGCCTTAGGGACCACCAGCTATCATTGACAAGAAGTGATATGCAAGTTACTAGTTACCCTTCCCTTGGTGCTGGGGATACACCTAGGACCATGTGCATGCAAAGTTTCCACTCTTCTCCTGACCAATCCCGCCCCACAGTTACTGCTGCTTTGTCCTCTGCCAGAATCCTATGGCCTAGAAAGCAACACTGACATAGATTTCAGACTAAGATAATTGGCTCTAGTTCCCATATCAATTGTTCCAGTGTTTTTCCTTTCTTAGTTCTTGGAGCCACTATTTTTAGACTTCCATCATATGGAAGGCATTATGATGGGACAGAGGCTTGACTTACAGGGTCTAGATAGCCACCTTCCTTATTCAGCTAATGAATTTGGCCATCAGAGTTTCCAAGAGGCTAACTCATGTTTGGTTCCTAATTTCAAAGTCCAAACTTTGCCCACAATTCATATGTTTCTGCTTCCCAACGTCAAGTGTAGCATCTGAACCCTTAGCCATCCAATCCTGACTAGTCACACAGACTACTCCTGAGTCCATTTGCTTTTCAGTTCATTCAGGAGATTTTTTAAGTGGTCCATACTCTTAAAAAAGTTGGTAAAAAGGTTTCAAGACATTGCCATTTGGTTTAAGTTTAGCTCTCTCTGTGACTCAGTCCCACAAAGATAATTACGGAATTAGATGTTAGGGTGTCTTTGTAATGCAAGTTCCAAATGCTCTCATTTGAGAGACCAACAAAAGGATGATACAGACCAAAAATAGGAAGCTTACAAGATGTAATGAAAACTTTCCTGACTCAAGAGATTATCGAGCTTCATTGTGATCTAAAAATAAACAAACTGTCTTCAAGCGTTCTCCTTGACTCTTTCTGTTGAGTTTATTCCTTAAGCCTTAGTTTTCATCTGTGTATTTAAGTATAGGCATAAGAGTTAACATTGATATCTGCAATTCATCACAATGTGTTATTAATGAGTTGATAAATAAGAAATGAATAGCAAGATGAAGGATGAATAGTTTTGAATCAGCAATTATTTTGATCAGTGAATTAGAACAGTGGCTAATGTGCAGAGCAGTAAGCGTTTGTACTTTCATACAATACAAGGGCAGAGGGACCACTGGGACTAGAAAACTCTATCGGGAAGCTTTAACACACATCAGATAAAATATTCACAACATGTAAATATTTCTAAGAAAGGAACTTGTAGAGGGTCTGGCGTGGTGGAACGTGGCTGTAGCCCCAGCATGTAAGAGGCTGAGGCAAGAGTGTGATGAGTTCTAGGTCAGCCCAGGTTACAAACCTAGACCTTATCTGAAGAAACAAAAACAAAATCCTGCCACCAGCAGCACACAAAGTGTAAGGAAATGAAGCTATGTATTCAGAGCCTCACTGTGGTTCTGTCTCTATGCCCATTACAGCATTTTAAAGAACGTGTGTCAATTTCTTCCAGGATTTCTAGTTCATTAGAAAAATACAAGCCATGTAGGATAGACAAGAATTACTTGGGAAAAAAAAATCACATTTTTCACATTAGTATATTCTTGAAATCATTCATTGTGTCCTGTTTGAAACACTGAAATATAATAGTTTTCCTATTTTCCTAAAATATGAGACAATCTGTTTGTTTTTTTAAAACATTATTTGCTTTTTGTGCTAATGTTTCCCTAATATCAACATAATATAGAATGGTTTTTCCCTCTGATGTTTTAATATTATAAAAATGTTGAACAACCCCAAACTTATAAACATATTTATATATTTTATTCACAATTATACATAGTAAGAGTATTCATATACATACATACCTTGCATATTTTCATGAAATTGTCTTAATCTAATTGTCTTTGCTTGTGAAATGTATAGATTATTTTAAAAAGAGTTCCTCGAGAAGATACATATGTGCATTGAAATGATAAAGGGAGGTCTCAGTTAGCTCTGCAGTCACATTGAGGTGACACAACCTTGGGATTCTACTTGCTTCTGTATCTTTGCATTAATAATGGATTCATATATTTGCAAACAGAATCTTGTATTTCTGGGCAGAAGGTTTCTGGGAGAGGCATTTTAATCGGGATCTTTCACAGTGTTTCACATGATACCAAGTTCTGTAATTGTACATATACTTGGACTTTGATTTTGGAAGGCCTGACCAAAGGTGCCTTGCCAAATCCTTTCTAAATAGAATTTGTTGTAGAAATCATAGCTGGCCTTTGTGTGGTGTGTGTGTGTGTGTGTGTGGTGTTAGTGTCCCATACATGTGTGTGTGCACAGCATGTGCACACGGAGGCTGGAGGTTACCTGCTGCCCTTCTCTATCACTTGCTATTATTTTGTTTTCTTTCGTGTTTAGGGGGATGCCTTTTCCGTGGTGTGTGAGGTCACAAGACAGCTTTGGTGGCTTTGTTCTCTCCTTCCACCTTTATTTTATGTAGGCTCTCAAATCCTCTTGCTTGTACAATGGCTTTACTGACTGGACATCCCCTAGTCTGTTTTATAACTGATTTGAGCTGGTTTGATAATGACAACATCTCTTTTGGAAACAAGTATCCTGAATACCTCTAGGAAACTTTTTTCATGACTCATGCCAGGAGGAAAAGTGTCTTTCTTTTCATAAGTCTTTTTACTAAGTAAAATTGAGATGTTGCAGCATTTCTTTGAAAAGAAAAAATAGAGTTTTTCATTTCTTTTACTAAGAGACATTGAATGTTGCTCTTCTTTGACAGAAGTATTTCTTAAAAGACATTTTTTCTTTACAGAATGGAGATTTTACTATGTTTGATGATTCATGAAGATGCAGGAAAGCAGCCTAGCACCCATTTCCAGCCTCCTGCCTTCTCTATCATGACTGGCCATACCTCCAAATCATGAACTGTAAAAGAAACAGATCTTTCTTCCCCTAAAAATAAAGCTTTATAATGACAGTTTAACATAAGAGTATTTGCCCTTTGGAAGCAGAAAGTATTTAAGCACTATACTTGTTTGCCTTTTTCTTTTGAACTGCTTGAAGTTAATTACATTGATATATGTTTAGAAATAATGTGAATTCTTAGCCCAAGAGGGCTTATATTTGTATATTCATTGTAATTCAATGTTTCAATTGAAAAAAGGTCCAGAAATCTACAGCATTTAAAAAAAAAAAAAAAAAAAAAGAACTGTTAAGTGTTTAAAACACTATGAAATACATTAGAACTTGCTGGGAATTTGTGCTGTCTTCTGTCTTTCACATCAGATGATAAAAATTCTACCAGAAAGATCATTGCAACCAGCCCTGTTGACATTGGCCTTTAATCCCGGTACACAGGAGGCAGAGGCATATAGAACTCTGTGAGTTCCAAGCCAGCCTGGTCCACATAGTGAATTCGTTCCAGGACAGCCAGAGTTACTTATTGACAACCTATTAAAAAAAAAAAAAAAAAAAAAAAAAAAAAGGCTTGAAAATACTGGTTTTAGAGATTTACAAAATCAAAGGACCACTGCTTGTTTGGCATATGCAAAGCCCTACGTGCTTAGGGGGAGGGGAACCTGCATATGCTACGAATGTGTCAGAGGACAGAGAACAACCTCATGAAGTGGGTGCTCTCCTTCCACCGTATGGGTTCTGGGGATCAAATTCAGTTCTCCGGTTTGGCAGTAAACTGGGCCAAAAGATTCCATTCTTCAGTGTGGAGAAAATGTTCCTTCTAAGTAGAAACGATGTCAATGACCTCACAGTTGTGTGAACCGACACCATTGACTGGCATCGTTCACACTACCAGCGTGTTGCATCCCGAGGCTGCACGGAATCTCACAGAGCCCGAACAGAACCAACAACAGGTTTTTTTCTCTGCTTGTTCTTTTGTAATATCTCCCTAATGAGCATCCTCAGATCAACTCCCTACAGCAGTCTGATAGGCTATGGAGGATCACTGTGCTTGAAAACGAGGCCAGATTGTTAACGGATTCAAAAATGCTCTCCCAAATAAGATGGTGCGTAAAGAGTTCGTGTTTTTCTCCCCTCATTTTGGAGCTAACACCTTTCCGCATAACCCTGAGAGTTACCCATGCTGTCTCAAACAAGTGACCAGAAATTTCATTTCTCAGAGCAAGGTGTTGCCATAGAAACGATGACTGGCTAAATTTGGCTAGAAATATTTGCTGTTACATGTGCCTCGTGTTAAACACAATGCTTTCCTTCTTTTAAAGTAATAGAGATGAGCTAAAGAGCAATATCCTTGGGCATATACTTACTGTTTGTTTCTTCTCCCTTCCCCTCTTCCTCCTCCCTCCTCCTCCTCCCCTCCTCCCCTCCCTCCCTCCCTCCCTCCCTCCCTCCCTCCCTCCCTCCTCCTTCCTTCTCTCTCTCTCTCTCTCTCCTCCAGTTCTTCCTTACATTTTTTATAGCCCTAGCTGGGCTCTAACTCATGGTCCCGCTGTCTCAATCTCTGAAGTGCTGGAATTACATTGTGCTATCACTCCCAATCCATTCTTAAAACATTATTGTTTATTCACAGTAATTAATTTAAAAATAATTTCATAAACTTTATTAATGTTAAAAATATTTGCAGGGGTTGGGGATTTAGCTCAGTGGTAGAGCGCTTGCCTAGCAACTGCAAGGTCCTGGGTTTGGACCTCAGCTCTGGAAAAAAAAAAATACTTACAAATAAACAAAAGCACCACTTACCAAAAATAACCAGACCCAAAGTCCATACAATGCAATGAACTTCTATATAGTTAAAAATAAGTATTTGGAACAAAAGCTGTGGAGATTTCACATTACATTTTGCCCTTTCATTATCAGATATATTTTATGCACTATTCACTACCTAAAACAAAACAAAAAACATATTACAGAATTAGAACTAAGGGAGAAAAGCTTTATATCCCTTATGTAACCTGTATCCATTACTTGCACCCCTCTATAGCAATGACAAGGGTCACTGACAGAGATTTTCCTCTGTATGCCAGACGTTCTCCCATCTTGCAGATAAGTAAGACATCAAATGATGTTTCAAAGCTCACTGATGTGGTTTCGACATTGCTTGAACATATCCCCAGTGTATACGTGGACATTTTGATTTATTTTCCTTTTTTCAAGATGGGACATTACTACCCTGACCTTGTCCAGAGGTACCAAAACTCTTCTACTCCAGACATCTTCCCAGTAAGTTTTCCAGGTGGCTGGGACAGCTGATCTGTGCACTGAAATTTAATTCTCATTGAGAGATGTTAAGGAAGCAAAATTCTGCCTGTGGTGGTTGGAGGTGGCTTTTGGTTAGGATGGGATGCAGCCATCATTCCCTGACTGAGTATAAGAGACACTGACTCATGCAAAGACCTCTATCTCTTGCCTTGGGATCCATCAGACTAATCCAGGACCCTGCCAGCAGGAAGGCTCCCACCAAATGCAAGCCTCTTGCCCTTCATCTGTCAGACTGTGAGCTAAAAGAGACAAGACTCTTTTCTTTAACACTTGCCTGGCCTCTGGAAGCTATTACCAAGAGAAACAAACACAATTACTTAAGAAGGATTCAGATATAGGAAAGACTGACCAGAATATTCTGCATTCTGTGGCAACAATGTGGCTGCACACGTCTTTACTACCTTCATGGTCTGCTTTCATCTCCATTTTCCTAGATAGATTTTTGTCTTTATAGTTCTACAGAAGTTAACTTATTCAAAAATTCTAAGATTGTTTTTGCAAAATTAAAAACTTTTCAGTCTTCCAAAACCATGGCTATATTTTACATAACATTCAATTACCAAAAATATGACTGGCATATTACATAACTTAAAAAATATTTTGCTTGAAAATAACTATAAATGCAGGGGTGAAAATTGATGCATAGCTGATTTTATAAGTGTCACCTGCAGAGGACTGGAATGCAGGGTCATGCATATTGGAGTTGTAGGGATAGAGTCCTGTGCAGGAGGGGTTGGTGGGGCAGGAAATGTGCTTTCTGGGAGTAGGAGTACAAATTTAACTGTCCCCAGGATGAGAAACTTTGGGTTTTAGTTTTGTACAAGACAATGGGCTCAAATCAATCCTGGGTATAAATTGAGCATTTTCAAAAGGCAATGGGTATCCGAGGCTGGGAAGGTGGAGGCAGAACGAACAGAAGTAGTATAGCTACATTGAGTTCGAGGCCATTCTGAGTTAGTAAGACCCTATCTCAGCCGAACTAAAACACAAACAAGCAAAGCAATGGCCTTAGTGAAACTGTAGACTAGTAAATGCAAACACTCTGCCACAAGCTACAGCTCCAGCCTCAGGAGCAAGCTCTACGGACTTTTGTGCCTAGCCCAGACTGGCCTGGAACATGCTATGTGGCTTTGTCTAGCCTCAAGCTCAAGCTCATAATCCTGCCTGAGTTTCTCATGTGCTGGAATTACAGTGTGAGTCACCACTCCCAGCCATACCAGGCTTCCGAGGAAGGCTTCAGAGCTCTGACAATTTCTTATTGGCTTACTCCTTTTACAGAAATTCCAGGTCTGGTCCATCTCTGCAGTGTCAGCTGGGGAGAAGATGTGCTAGTGGTTTGTCAGGTCCAAAGTTCTCAGGCACTCCCATTGTCTCTTCTCCATATTCATTTCATGTCTTGTCTCTTGTTAACACAAACCCTTATTTTACATCACAGTAAGCCAAGGTATAACATTTTATTGTTGTATATTTTATCATGGGTCTTATTAAACATTAAGAACTTCATTAGAAATGGGTATGTGTGTCACACACACACACACGTGCTGCACCTTTACATAAACATAAAACCTGACCTTAATGAATGGATTCACCAAGAAAGATAAAAGAAAATTGGTAGACCAAGGCAAGGAAACAAGAAATGGTATCAAGTCACAATACTAAAGCCTGTCTTTATGTATTCATTTATTGTCCTGGGTTTTGTATCTTACTTTCCTAACAAGGTTAAATATCCTTGGTGATAAACAAACAAACAAGCAAAAAACTATGAACCTTCTATATTAGTAATACCTCTTTCTCTGAGTATATACAAGGTAAATATCTCCAGGAATTTTCCACTGAGCTAAAATGATCATTTGGGGAACTTTTTAGATAATGGTTCATCTCTAAGACCTTATATTTCAATCTCCTATGGATCCCCCACATCAGTTCCTCGTGGAATCTTTTATCATGTCTTGCCCCTTTCGCCTTCTCTTGAAATGCTTTTGATTTTAGTATTATATTGCTGAAATGCTCGCTGACATGCCTTTGAAGTTACGTGATGGCAGAAGTCTTTAAGGGAATGTGAATTATGCTTTTAACTTATTTCCCATCAGACTAAAAGGAATATACTGGTTGAAATATCAGCATTTCCTCCACACGTTAGAAAGTCATAATCATCAGTTTTTTCATAATTCATCAGACAGCTGAGATTAATGCAAAGTGGAGTATTCTTGACCGACCACGTAAACGATGCATCCACTCTGTTGGACTCAGACACGAGCAAGAACGGCTGCCACCTGTCATAGAGCCTGTTGCAAGACTGTAAAGCCCAAGGAGCAGAGACTGTGTACTTAGTGTACAGAGAATTCAGCATGTAATGCTCTAAGCATGTTAGTTCTTCATAATGCTCATAGAGGAGCAGGAAGAAAGTGGTAGACTCTGTGTGTGTGTGTTTGTGTGTCTGTGTGTGTATGTAAAAACAATTAATCATAGCAGAAGGACTCAGATGGAGAGAACAGGACAGATGGCTTTTGTTACATTCTACCCCTAACTAGAATTACCATTCCCTACTGGAAATAGAATATGGTACCAAACGTGAGGGAGACAAAAAGACTTAAGATAAAAACCCACAGTTTTATGCCATCTAATTGTTTGAAATCACACTGTAATGGTGAGTACGTGAGAATACAGTGAACCAGAAGCAGAAAGGAACATAATAAAGTCAGTCTTGGCCATGGAGCTGTACAGAGAGTTCTCAGAAGACATACAGATGGCCAAGAAATGTTTTTAAAAGACGTTCACCATCCTTAGACATCAGAGAAATGCAAATTGAAATCACTTTGAGATTTTATCTTACTCCAATTAGAATGGGTATGATTGAGAAAACAGAAGATAACACAAGCTGGTGAGGACGGAGGGAACTGAGGGCCCTCGAGCGCTGTTGTTGGGAACACAAACTCCAGGAGTCATTATTGCGGTTCCTCTGAAAACTAGAAATACATCTACCGTATAACCATATATTCTCAAAGGACTCTATTTCCTGCCTCAGAGACACATGCTCATCCAGGTTCATAGATGCTCTCTCTATTCACAGCTAGGACATGGAAGCAGCCTAGATGTCCATCAACTGATTAGTAGATAATGAAAATGATGCATGTACATAGTGGGATTTTATTCAGCTACAAAGAAAAATAAATTGTGCCTATTAATGGATGGAGCTTGTGGTGGTTTGTATATGCTCAACCCAGGGAGTGGCACTATTAGAAGGTATGGCCCTGTTGGAGTAGGTGTATCACTGTGGGCGTGGGCTTTAAAACCCTCACCCTAGCTGCCTGGAAGTCAGTATTCCACTAGCATTCTTCAAATTAAGATATAGAACTCTCAGCTTCTCCTGCACCCTGCCTGCCTGGGTGTTGCTATGTTCCTGCCTTTGATGATAATGAACTGAACCTCTGAACTTATAAGCCAACCCCAATTAAATGTTGTCCTTATAAGAGTTGCCTTGGTCATGGTGTCTGTTCACAGCGGTAAAACCCTAACTAAGACAGAGCTAGAAAACATACTGAACATGAATGTGATGTAGCCCAAACCCAAAAAGACAAATGTCACATGTTCTTACTCCTATGGGGACCTTAGCCTCCAATCTCAAGCTTTGTGTATTTAACTCGAAGTACCTGCAGAACATAGGGAACAAGAAAGGGACCATTGGTGAGAAGGGGCAAGGAAGATCTTAACAGAGGAAGGATAAAATACAGGTAATCTGGAGAAGAAAGCAGGAATGATCCGGAGAAGGACTAAGTGGGGAGACAGAAGGAAGGGAGGGCAGAGAGGGGAAAAGAGAAGGGATAAATGATCCTAACAATGTTTGGAAAAGCCATATGTGGAAACGTTATTTTGTAAGTATGCAGACACAAGGGGAGGGAGACTTAGTTTAAGAGTGAGACCACTGGTAAGTCAACCACACTCCTGTGAATGGCCCCATGCCCAGCACAAATTGGACTCCGTGGATCTCAAAAAAAAAAAAAAAAAGTTAAAATGAGATAGTAAGTTGGAATGAGTAGGGGGCTGGGGGTGGATCTAGGAGAAGCTACGGAGAGGAATGGGGGTGTGTGAAAATGTTCAAAATAAATTGCATAATATTCTCAAAGAATTAATTAATTACTTTTGTGTTTTGTCTTGGGGACATGGTTTCTCTAAGTAGCCCTGGCTTTCTTATCTCACTCTCTAGACCAAGCTGTCCTTGAACTCACAGAGATCTGCCTGCCTCTGCCTCCTGAGTGTTGGAATTAAAGGTGTGAGCCACACCACTCATCTAGGCAAACTTTTCTTAATGATTAAACTTTAATGTCTGGTGTCCCTTCTCTCAGAGACTTCCAAATGTAAAGGCATTTGTGTGGTTTGGAAAAACCTAAATCATTAGTATCAACCAGGCAGTAGATACAGTGAAGAATTTTGTATTTTGCTGATATTTCTCAGCTTCTTTATGTGTAAATCCTCTAAATTTGAATGGTAAATAAAAACATAAAAGTTATGTGTAGCCGGGCAGTGGTGGCACACACCTTTAATCCCAGCATTTGGGAGGCAGAGGCAGGCCGGTTTCTGAGTTCGAGGACAGCCATGGCTACAGAGAGAAACCCTGTCTCGAAAAGCAAAAAACAAAACAAAAAAAAGTTATGTGTAGTAAGAGGGAAACGTGGTTTTTTGACCCATGTGTGCTTTACATAACATTTGAACATAGTTTTCCTCTCTAGCACTATCATTTCTCTACGGTGAAGATGAAATCCTTTCTTGTAGCTTTTTTGAATGTATAATGAATTACTGCTAATGAATGTATAATAAAATTTATAGCTATTTCTTGCTCTTATCTAACTGTTAATACACAATTTGCACTAGGTAATGTTTAGGCATTATATAAATCATTTGGCGTATAGGGAATGGTGCTGTAAAATCTAAAACGGAGGGTGGAGAGATGGCTCAGCTGGTTAGGTCACATGTCACCGACACTGTCAGTGTGAGTTCAATCCCCAGGCCTAACTTCTGAAAACTGTCCTCTGACCTCCACACATGCACTGAGAAATGTGCATGCCCCCAATAAATAAGACACAGTAGAAATAAAACTTCAATAAAGTAATTTAAAAAAAAACTAAACAGGATGTTTACCATTTAAATGTGTGTGTGCCTGTACGCTCAGAATTTCCAGAACACTGAGAGATAAGGATGATAACTGTGTCAGAGAACATACATCTAGGAGGCAACTATTGATTTTTATAAATTTTTTAGATGGGAAAAATTGGTAAGAAAATCCCATCTTCTGAAAGTTCTCGTGGCATGCTGCCCTCCTTCCAGATCCATGCCAGGCCCCTGGCTTCCTTGCCAGCAATAGCCCTGAGTTCTACCAGCACTGTGGTCTTAAGGAAGAACAATCTAAAACAGACTGCATTTGTTATTCTACTGATTGATTCCAGGGAACATTTCACCTTTGGATGGTCAAAGCATAGTTGATAGGCTAGGAATGCAATAATTGGAATAATTAGCCAATAATTTTGCAGCAAAAAAAAAAAAAAGCCATTAGTTACTACCAGCTCCTCTGCATGCTAATGACTGGGGGTTGGACGGGGAGGAGGGAGGGAACTTTAGAAGCTTAATTTGTTTAAAGATGTGGCTCAGTCTTCTCTGCAGCTTTGGTTGTTTCGAAGGTTCCATCTTTCAAGTCCTGGAACCTTTTGGCTGCTGGACCTGCCTATGGTTGCTGGTGTCACAACTGGAGTTACTCAGAGTGAACCTCCATTTGAAGACAAAGGGCGGAGTTTACTTCTTTTATAAGAAAAAAAGATTCAAAGGACTCACCCTTTCTCACAGAAGAGGAGCACAGTTGTGTCTTTTGAACTAAACCAAATACAGGCTGTTTTTTAGCCAGTGTTTAATTGCTCTGAAAAGGCATGATGACCAGGGCAATTCTTATAAGACAAAGCATTTATTGGGGCTGGCTTACAGTTTCAGAGGTTTGGTTCATTATCATCATGGCAGGGAGCATGGCTGCACAGGACAGACAAGGTGCTGCGAAGGTAACTGAGAGCTCTACATTTGGATCCTGCAGGAAGTGAGAAAAATAATGGGATTGCCTTGAGCTCAAAGCCTACTACCAGTGACACACTTCCTCTAACAAGGTCACACCTACTCCCACAAAGCCACACCTCCTAATCCTTCTCAAGTAATGCCAATAACTTCCTCTAACAAGGTCACACCTACTCCCACAAAGCCACACCTCCTAATCCTTCTCAAGTAATGCCAATAACTAAGCATTCGAATATATGAATGGTCCCATGGGGGTCATTCTTACTCAACCCACCACAGGGTATCATTGGAGACCTTGGGTCCCTTTTTGGAAGTACTTGGTGTCATAGATAAAATAAGTTAAAAACAGACACAGCAAATGACTTGAGGATAATTTATTGGAGTTGACAAGAGAGAAAAACAGGGAAGCCAAGCTAGAGAGCTTGCTAGCTGCCAGGGAGGGCAAAGAAAGAGGAGGAAGGGAAGAAGTCATGCTGTGTTCTGAGTTAGAAGTCAAGAAAAACATGCAGACTCAATAATGGAGGTTGTAGGCAGCTGCACCAGAAGTGGGCCACAGAGAGAAGAGTGGATTGATTATTAGACATGCAGATTGGGGGTTTCTACTTGTGTCTGAAAATCAAAGAGGAATGAGAAAAATTTATTATATTTTCTGAGTTTGAAGCAGATTTAGCCATGAAGGTCTATAAGTCACTTCCTGGGGGAGGAGGCGATTGGGAGGATGTATACTTACCTCTGTAAGGGAGCACTTACCTTGCTTCAGTTGCATCATATTTCTTCTACCTCCTGGTGTTAGTGAGGTCTTTAGATTGTAAGATCAGATTTTCTCTCTAAAGTGGGAGTGGTCTTGCCCTTGCCTAGGTGAGGGAAACACTGGCCATCTATCTGACCCCTGACGTGGATGGCATTTTCAAAGTGGTTACTGATCATCATGCTATTTATATCCACGGATGGGAACAGGGGAACACATCGAAATGTCCCCAAGGAGGTCTCCAACATGGAGATGTTATTGATGGGTCATGAATCATGTTATTTGTGCTAGAGGGTGATGACATGGACATTTACATGTCACAAGTAGTACTGGGAAGTAGACAACTACATAGGCCTTTTCCCATTCCCTTCAAGCTTTATGTTTCAAGGGTACCAAGAAGAAATTCATTGTGAATGAAGAGAAAGCAAGGGTTTGAACTTGGTCTTTCTACGTCCTAGAAACTTACTAGAGCATTTTTATTTAAGTATCACAGTCCCTCTCTGTTCACACTACCTACCTCACAAATCCTTTTCTCTTGTGTGTTTCTCTTCCCTTTTCACCCTTTTCACTATGAAAGGAGGACTTCTTTCTCTCATTGGCTCAGAAGTTATAGAAGGAGTCCTAGGTTATAGAAGATTTACGGTGGGAGGTGGGTGTCAGACGCAGGGAGTCTTTCCAGTATCCTTGTTGTAGAATGGGGTTTCACTGTTTTCTGGAAGGAACTGCAGGTATCTACAGCTCTTTGGTTCAATCATGAGGAGGTTAGTTGGCTTACAAACCCTACTGGAAACCGATCCACCACACTTAACTTTATTTCCTTGGGAATGCATTCTTCTGAGTTCTGGATGAATCCACTGAAATCTTTTGAGAGTTAAAAGCTGCAGTTTGTTAGAGATCACTTCTCCACCGTTCTTCTTGGTTACAGTGTTCTGATGATGCTCGTTGCTAATTTCGGGAACAGAGAAAGAACTCTTTGGCAAGAAGGTAAGTGCTCTAAAATTGAACTCAGAATTACTAACAAAGATAGTTTTGATTGATAAGCATACACAAAGTGATGGAGTGTCTTCACTTAGTCTTTTTAAATGTACAAAGGTAGGTTCTTATTAATATTTATGGGCCACGTCCCATCTTTTTGAAGGCTTTATGAGACTCACAGTGGTGCTGCCAGTGCAGACTGCTGTGATGGAGGTCACCCGCATTTATTTTCTGTGCTGCCTTTGTTTGCTTTGCTTTGCCTGTTTTGAGTCCATACACAGTGTCACACCAAGTTTAGGTAAAACAAATTTTCTACTATTATTCTACTTATACTTATTCCAGGGCTACTAAAAATGAAGTGGATAGTAAAATCAGACTCCACTATTAATCATTGAAAGCTGATTATGCCTTTTACTTCAAAAATGAAAAGAAACAAGCTGTGGTGGTGTATGCCTGTGACTTGGGAGTAGAGGACAAGAGGATCAGTAGTCCAATATCATCCTTGGCTCCATAGTTGGCTCAGGGTTAGCCTGGGCTAGATGACCTGTCTCCACGAAGCTACTTCTCTCTCCAGAAAGAGACAAGAGAGAGAGAGAGAGAGAGAGAGAGAGAGAGAGAGAGAGAGAGAGAGAGAGAGAGACACTTTGAGACCTGGAGTTTGGAGCTAGCCTGGGCAACATAGTAAGATAATCAATCATCATCTCAAAAAATACAACGGAGGGAGAGGGAAAGAGGAAAGGAGAAGAAGTAGAAGAAGAAGAGAAGAAATGGAAGGTCACTCCCTGCTGCTCTCATCACTTTCTCCTCCAGGAGGTAATCACAGCTAGGAATATGCACAAAATGTGCCCTAAAGACAGCCAAATTTCAGTAGAGGATTTAAAACCACTGGTAATAAAAAGCCCCACTGTCTGTGGCCACGGACCTTTCCTGAGCTGTTTGTCAATACAAGGTTGAATTTCCCCCAAGTAACTGGAGGTTAGATGTGGTGACTATCTGTGTTGAGGTTTAGTCTGTTGCTATGTATTACAGTGCTACATTCTGTACCTGAAGGTCTAGACACCTGTGAGTGAAGTTTCATGTTTGCCGTCTTTTGTTGTGCAAACATTGTTCTTTATTTTTAAACCTATTGTTTAAATAAAATGGCTACAGTGCATTACTGGAAGGAATAGAGGTAGACAAGTTTTGAGTTACCTGGTTGTGCATTGCAGAGAGGAGGAGGAGGAGGGAGGAGGAGGGGGGGGGGAAGACAGAAGAGAAGAGGAAGCCTGAGGAGAGGAGATGGAGCATGAGCACATGACCAGGAGAAGTGGTAAGTATTTGGGGGTACACTGCTGGGGAAGTAGCCAGGCCAGCAGTTAGAAAATTAGATTAGGGGTTACTCCCCAGTAATTGTCAAAGCCAAATAAAATAACCATAGTCCAAGTCTCATTCATTCATGAGCTAGACAGGGATACATTTAAATTGGATGAACTACATATTTGTTTGCTGTTTTGTCATTATTTGACTTGGTACTTCAGCTGCCCCTGAGGAAAACTCCAAGTCACTTGAGTTAAAAAGAATCCAGTTGTCTTAGTCTGGTCTCTTGCTGTAGCGGGATGTCACGTACTTGACATCTTTGAAAAGAAGAGGTTCATTTCTCACAGCACTGAAGGTTAGATAGAAGTCCCGTCCTGATTTCAGGGGCCTTTCCTTAATGTTGTAAGAGGCCCAGAGGTTCTTGTGCTCACAGATAAGCACTAGGGGAACCAGGAATGTTAAGTATACAGGCTTGTCTACTTAAAGAGAGGGTTGCATAATCCAGAACGATGGGAGTGGATATGGTTGATAGCCTGGTCACCTTTACACTATGAGACCATGCTGGGTGCTCTCCCCGAGACCATTATTGTGAGCTTGTCATCTATAAAACCTATATTTAGAAAAAGTGTCACACATGGTCAATCTATAAACCCCATCTTTATAGAGATATCACGTGTACTTTACAAAAAGTTCCGATGTAGTCACATCTTAAGCTGTATTGTGCGTGTGGGATTAAGCTATCACCAGGAAAATTGTCACCAAATTATGCTGTGCTTAAATATGCCTAAAATAAACTGCTCGGGGTCAGACTCCCAAATTTAAACCAACATGGATAGATACTTAGTTGTGTTGAACGAAACTCTCTTCTTGCCTCCTAAGGATGGCTTCTCTGCTGGCTGCGGTGGTCACAGAGATCTCCACAGATGCCGTCCTTCCTTCCCTATCTGCTGAGCCACAATGTAAAGAATGTTCTGTGAGGGTAGAAGGGGCCTGACTTACCGAGTAGGTGGATGTTTAATCATTGAAAAAGAAATAATTTCTTCATTGACTTGTTTACATATATGATCATATATTTGGTTATTCAATTGTAGCTTTGTCTTTTGTGTGTATGTGTTTATACAAATGTTCATGTTTGTAGTTCTGGAGATGAAACTGAGGACCTTGGTATTCTGCCACAGGGCCCTTCCACTTAACAAGGTTTCTAGCATATTGAATGTGAGTGTTCTGTTTGTCTGTCTGTCTGTCTGCCTACATGCATACAGGGCTTGGAGGATTGCCCCCTTTCCTACTTGACTGATGGCTTCTATTGGGGTCCAGGCTAAAGGAACTCACTGTGTAGTTAAGTATGACCTTGAACTTGGGATTCTTCTGCTTCTACCTCTTTAGTACTGGGATTCCAGCTGTGCGGCACCAAACTCAGTTCATGTGATGCTAGGAATCAAACAGGTTTTGTGCATGCTAGGCAAGAACTCTACCAACTGAGCTACACATCCGGCTTAGAAAAGTTACCAAAAATTTTCTTCCATCAAATATCTTACTGTAGATAGTCCAGACAGTCAGCATCTGCCGCATTCATCGAAGCCGTTAAATTCAAGCATACGATTAGGAGACTTCAAATTACCTACAAAGCGTGTCTTAAATAGTAGTGTGTGGCCGAATATAACAGAACAAAATAGACTAGAAGTCATGTCTTGGAGTGTGACACAGTCATTGCCTGTAAGGATGAAGGACTGAACTGGGACGCAAAAGCCTGTCTTCTGTGGAAGCAAGCAGATGTTTACTCCTTTGGCTTTCAGGGGGATATGATGAGGAGTCTAAATCCATCGTGAAGAACAAAAATAAATAAATCAAGGTATCTCCAAAAATCCACCATAAATGTGGAGGAAAGCGGAGACCTGGTAAGAAAGACATTTTATAAGTTAAACTGCCTTTGCTTTTTATTTTTGTCTTTGCCTTCAAAATTAAACCATTTTGGGAGCAGGGAAAGACCTAAAATGAACCAAGTGTGAAAGTTTTTTATTGAGTTCATGGTTTATTTCCTGATTCCTGTGGAGTTCAGAGCAGGAGGTAGGCTGAAACCTGAGAGCAGTGCCTAACCTTGTGGTTGAACTTCAGTAAAAATCCACAGAATAAATGAATTCCTGAGCAGCCAGTAGGACTCCAGAATGAGAGGAGATGGTACTGACTTCTCCACCGGCATGATCCTGAGGCAGTCCTAGCAGCCTTGGAAGGGTGCTTCAAATATCCCAACTGAAGAAACATTTCAGAACTCAGTCTCTGGAACAAGCAAACACTCTTCAGAAAAATATATCTTTAACCTGGTCAGCCCTTGTTATTTCAGTCTGAATGAATTCATGAGAACTCCAAGCCCAGTATGTACTGAGGAACGAAAATAGGGGATCCTAGGGGAAGGGCAAATCATCCAGCTCTGCATATAAGTAAGAGGCTATACCTTAGAATATAACGTATGATCAGGTCAAGTATCAATGGCAACCTCTGGCCTCCACATCCATCCATGTGTGCACATGTACATATGTCCACATGTGAGAGCATGAGCACACACACACACATTTTAAATGCTTGCTCTTCAAGGAGACTTTGGATTTATTTATTTATTCATTCATTTATTTATTTAACCAAAGTAATGTAATACGGAAGCCAGAAGTACAGCGTCTATCAGTAAACCTAGAACTCAACATTTGGTTGGACTTACTGACCAATGCCTGTGTGCCGAACGCTGGATTTAGGGTGCATGCTGCCACAACTGCCTATTAGGTGGGTGCTAAGGATCTTGTGCAGCAAGCACTGTACCTGCTTCTTGGGGGCACAGAGGTCTTTGTACTTATAGAGAAGCGCTCAGAGAACCAGGAATGTTAATCATGCAGGGGTGTCTCCTCAATGGAGGAGATAAAATCAAGAACCTGCATTCCACCCAGAAAGCTGAGAGTGGATTTTGTTAATGCGCTTGTGACCTTTCTGCTATCTATGCAGGCAGACCTCGCCCGCCACCTTTTGCTATAGAGGCAAATCTCACCCAAATTACCCAGAATGGGTATTCCAGACTCTTCCCTTCCTAGATCATTATCCATCCTTAGGGGAAATGTCACATGTACTTTATGGCCTGCTGACCTCTATACTATCAGTCAGAGACCACATTAGATTCTATGGAACCCACCCTCATGGTCACGTGTACTTGTAGAAGAGTCTCTATGTAAGCTTTATTGTATATCTGGAATTGAATTGATTAGACTGACTATTGCCTGGATACCGTTGCCCAAATTGAGCTGTATTTTAACTATGCCAACAATGAACGGCCTGGCATTAGACTCCCTGATGCCTGATCCAGGTTGATAAAAATCAATCTGCACCAGGTTTTCTTATCTCTTTTTGGGGTTCGCTTCCCCGCCTGGATACCGGCAGCGACCCACATGTCTACACTAACTTGGAACTGGTATATAGTTCAAATCTGCCTTGAACTCCTGATCCTCCTGTCTCTACCTCCCAAATATGTGGAAAACGGATGCTTGCCACCATGCTTGAGATGTGGGGTTTCTATAGCTGCGCTGAGGTGGAGATCTGCTTCACAATTAAGTAGAGATTTCAGAATGCTCTTTCACTTACACTTCTGCTTCAGTGGTGTGCTGAGCTCTGTATTGGTGGTATGGAAATCATCACTTAATATTCACTTTTTTCAACTTTTTATTGGTTTGGTTTTGATCCTTTCTCTTTTTAGATATTTAGACATAATTTGGAGGACACTGTTTTTAAAATAGCCGTTATCTAGCATTTGAATTCCACCTACAGTCTCAAAAATAATCGTTTGTTCATAATACTCTGCTCATGATTCTCAAGGTAGCAACTATCTGTTGCTTATTACTATATCATGATGTCTGAAGAACTTGAGTAGAATTCCCTCTGACTGATAGATACATACAATCAAAAAGGAGGTGCATGAGACCTGAAATATCGGGCACAGCAACTGAATTGACTCTTGAGCTAATTCACAAATGGGCAGCAAACTATCTTAATATACAAATTAACTATAACTAGAGATTAGGGTAGGAAAAAAACCCATTGATTAAAAAATGATAAGAAAGCTCCACAGATTTGAAAGCTGTTCTTAGATCCTTTTGAGACAGGATTATATTAACAGTGATCAAACAGCCACAAACAGATGAACATATATACACACAGTTACTTATGTGCATATAAACTCCAAACAAGATCACAAGAGGTAGTCACTGCCTGTGAACATCTGGATGTTTCCTTATGTTGGATGTCCTTTGGTCTCCTCTCCTTCCCATTCCTCTCCAGCCTCCCTTCCTCTTTTCTTCCTCCTCTTTTCCCTTCTCTCCTTCTTTCTGTGTTTCTCTCAGCTTAGGGCTAAACTCTAGCCTTCACAAATGCTAAGCAAGCACTGTAATACTGACCCACACTTATTTGCTATGATTATCATTGAAAATTCAGGTTTGGATCCCTCTTTATCTTAAATACAATGTAAGCAGGTACTGTTATTATTAAATATGTGGAGAATGTGATTTTGATAAGTGCATAGTATTCTATTGTTTTAGAACTATTTATTTATTTACTTACTTATTTTTCAAAACCAGGTCTCATTACGTAGCTCTGCCTGCCAGGCTGGTCTTGAACTCACCTAGATCCAATTATCTATGCCTCCCAAGTGCTGGGATTAAAGGCCTACAACACAATGGTAGAATAATTTATTTAATTAAGGCTTTTATTATTGATTGCTTAGATTGTTATCACATTTGTACTTCTGTAAACATTGTTACTGTAGCTCTTATTGATAATAAGAACTGTATAGAAGTGGATACTAAATCAAGGAAGGCTTAGGATTTCAGCCTCTGTCATCCAATCTCAGTAGACCATAACAGTCATTTCCTGAACCAGGTCTATAGGTGCATTCTCTAAAAGCTGTGCTTCTAGTTCAATTAAGAGAGATAAAACCATGGAGAAACCGTAGAACAGTACAAAGAATCCTCTTCCTTCTCTCTTCCTGTGTGTTCTAGATCCGAGGATGAGGACTGACCAAACCGGAGATTTGTAAAGATGGGCTCAAGGCTGGGAGTGGGCAGAGGTATAACTGTTAGAAAAGCCATTGGTGACAATATCAGGAGTACTGAAATAGTAGCGTCACATAAATTTGGACAATTTTAAAAAATATTTAAGCACATTTTCTTACTCTCTTAAATTGTGAGACAGGGTCTCCTGTACACCAGGTTGGCCTCAAATTGGACAAGTAAATGAGGATGACCTTAACCTTCTGGTTCTCCTGTTTCCGCCTCCCACAGGCTGGGTATACATTTGTGCTTATGCAGCATCAGCATCTTTCTGCAGTGCTGGGGATCCAATGCAGGACTTCCTCCATGCTAGGCAAGCATTCTCCCAACACTGCTACATCTTCAGCCCCAGCCTAGTTTCACTTTCAAAATGTAACTGATCGGCCAATAATGGAAACAAAGTTACAGAGACTCTCCTGGCTATATATTGGAAGATAAGGAATTGATTCAACACCTGAAGTACTTGGTACATAGCGCCTGGCTTTCCCCACTCTTCTGGAGTTTGTTTGACTGTCTGACAGCATAATTGGAACCTAATTTTTTGGCTCCTGATATTTTAAATTAGATTTCTATTTAAATGCAGCTTTTGATGTTTATTAATCATTTGGGAGATGGATTCACAATGGTGTAATTTTCTCCTTAAATTGTGTGCTTAACACTCATCAGTGCTAACACACCCTGTGTGTGCACTTCAAAGTCAAATCACAGATAGAGCCATGTCTTGGGAGACGAGATGCTGCTGATTTCTCTCTGGCAGAAACTGCCTATTGCTTTCATATTTCAGTAATACGCAGAGTCCCTTGTGTATCCTAAGTATAAATTACTATGTAATTTTTGAGATAAAAATTGTCTTTTCTCAATATTCATCAGATGCTGAAATCATAGCAGAGCAGTCATATTTTGAAAATATGTCAATTTTGCTGTACTTACTATCCTTCCTAGTTCTGGAGAAACTATGAAAACTAGGACAAGTTGACTTTAATTAAATCCTCACAGTTCTCCCCAGAGTACACTGTAATTTCCATTACTTTAAAGGTGCTTCTGGAATCACAGGGGACTCTCCAGTTTAACTGCATAGATCTAAAGGGGTACAGTAAATATTGGTGTGGTGCTGTGATTGAGAATGTTGTTTAAATAATTTAAATTGTTGAAAACAGAGGTACTGGGTCCCTTGCAATTGTGCTAGCTACTTTTATGTCAACTGAACATAAGCTAATGTCATCTGAGAGGAAGGAACCTCAGTGTGGTGGTTTGAATACACTTGTCCCAGGGAATGGCACTATTAAGAGGTGTGGCCTTGTTAGAGAAAGTATGTCATTATGGGCGTGGGCTTTAAGTCCCTCATCCTACTGCCTGGAAACTAGTCTCCTGTTCACTTCCGGAACAAGATGTAGAACTCCCAGCTCCTCCTGCACCATGCCTGGACACTACCATGCTCCCCACCTTGATGATCATGGACTGAATCTCTGAACTATAAACCAGCTCAATTAAATGTCCTTAAAGGGTTGCCTTGGTCATGGTGTCTGTTCACAGCAGTAAAATACTAACTAAGACACTCAGTTAAGAAACTGCTTCCTTAGTTGGGCAGTGGTGTGCACACCTTTAATCCCAGCATTTGGGAGGCAGAGGCAGGTGGATTTCTGAGTTTGAGGCAGCCTGGTCTACAGAGTGAGTTCCAGGACAGCCGGGACTACACAGAGAAACCCTGTCTTGAAAAAAAAAAAAAAAAGAAACTGTTTCCTTAAGATGGGATTATAAGCAAGCCTGTAGAGCATTTTCTTAATTTGTAATGGATGGGGGAGGACCTAGCTTATTGTTATGGTGCCGTCCATAGGCTGGTGGTCCTGGGTTCTATAAAAAAGCAGACTGAGCAAGTCAGTAAGCAGCATTCCTTCATGGCCTCTGCCTCAGCTCCTGCCTCGGGTTCCTGCCCTGTTTGAGTTCCTGTCCTTACTTCTTCCAGTAACAGACTGTAATATGGAAGTATAATCCAAATAAACACTTTCCTCCCCAACTTGTTTCTGGTTATGGTCTTTCATCACAGCAACAGAAATCATAACTAAGACACAAAAGTTATGTTTTATGAATTTATTAGCTATCTTCATATTTTAAGACTACAAGTGAAAATGAATTATTTGTATGAAATAAGGACATACAACATATTTAGAGGAGAGATATAATTATAAAAGCTAGTGGGTTGTGTATAGTGCAATCATTAGTTTTAATTATGTGAGGCAAAGTTAGCACAAGAATTCTGTCTTAAACTCCTGCACCATAGAACCAGGACATAGCTTGACATTAGATGACATGGCTGGCAGTCACCAAGGATGTGTTAGACACAATCCACCAGCCACTCCTATTGAAGGACAGATCCTTTTTTAAAGCACACATTTAACCTTAGATACTATTTTGGCTGCTAGCCCTCTCCCATTATGGTCAAGAAAGAAAGAAAGAAAGAAAGAAGAAGAAAAAGAAAAGAGAAGAAGAGAAGAGAAAAGAGAGAGAGAGAGAGAGAGAGAGAGAGAGAGGAGGAGGAGGGAGAGAGAGAGGAGGAAGAGAAGAAGAGAAAACACGATTCCAATTACAGTCAATAGCAAATACTCCATCCACTTTTATAGATTGCCCCTGGCCCGAATCCTGATTACTTGTCTTTCTGTAGATTCTTGCCACAGCCAGCCAGCATTAAATGCTGGCTCAGAAATCTTAAACAACAAAAGAATTAAAGCATTCCACTCCGCACTTAATTCTCAAGGAGACCATACTGCTTTGGAAGGCAGAGCCCAGCAACTTCTGATTTTCTTTTAATGTATCCTTTGGCATGCTTTTTCTTCTTTTTACATTCTATGATTTCTTCTTGTTTGTCTATTTTTGCTTTGTTCTTTCCTTTGCAATATCTTAAAAATATTTTTAAAGTGATTATTGTCTAGCATGGTGGTTCATGATTATAATCCCAATATTTGGGTACAGAAGAGTTCAAGGCTAGCCCTGGACTACATTGCAAGACCTTGGCTCAACTCATCCTTCTTCCTTAACACGTGGCCCCCAAGGCTCCCAGGTGGTATGTGATTTGCCTCTAGACAAGCAGCTGCTATGTGGGGAAAGATCTAGGTAAGAGGTCTTTCATTGCATCAGGGGCAAAAGCAAAGGATCTGAGCTGTTGCAGCTAGAGTCACAGAGCCCTAGAAAGTTGCTTTTGTTAGTTGACAGAGTATCATTTGAGAAGAATGCAGCTAAAATTGTAATCAGAGGTGGGTGCCATAATGCTTCCAGGGAAATCTCAAGGAAAAGTGTTGTGAGCAACTGTAAACTGTGGGATTGGGCTCTAAAGGGAAGGGTGGAGAGACTCAATCACTGAGTGTGAAAGTGGATACAAAGTGTTTTAGAGTAGAGGCATTAAATTCTCGGGTAGCAAGGATTAGTTCTTTAGAGATGGGCTTATTCTAGGAAAGCATGTGACTAAAGTCACTCTATCAAGTCTCATAAAGCATCCTAGTCCACTGAAGTTCTAATGCTTCATCACGTAAATGGTTTATTTCCATGCCTTCCTTTCATGATAAACTGACGATATCGAAACTAATGACCAAAACCAAACAAACAAATAAAAAATCTTAAGGAGACCCCTTTGATTAGGAGAGTCTTGAACCAAGGAGAAAACCATAGGCAGGAAGTGCATCAGCAGGGCATTAAGGAATTAGAGAACTTGGCAGATCCTCAGAGGCCCAATTATATGGAATAATTGGAGTAGAAAATTATGTGGGTGGGAAGCGCTGGGAGAGAAAGCTAGACAGGGGTCCCTGCATATTAAGGAAATCCAAATAGAGGTTTCTTGAGTACTATGGAAAAGGGCTGGATTTTTAATGGAGTCAGTGTTGGGAAGCTACCGAAGGTCTTTCTGCCTTAGAAGTAGGTGATCTTAATTGCCTTTTAGAAAGAGGCCTCTGACAAAGAGAAAGTCAAGCAAGATTGTACTTGCCAAAGCAGATACTGACAAGAGCAGAGCCAAGGGCCAGTCAGGGGTGCATCTGCTTTTGGGCCAGGAGCAGCTGGTGGAATAAAAATTCATCTGTTTTATTATGCTCTCTAAACAAATTTTGGGTCTCCTTGGACAAGATAAATGTAACCACATCCTTTCATGATAAACATAAAAACCAACTTGCTGTGTAACTAATCTTGAAAACATACCAGTTTTACAAATGGTGGCCAGACAATTTCCTCCCATACTCCTGGTCATACCGTAGATTGAAAACAGGAAATGAAACTCCAGGAAAAAGGGTGGAACTAGGTCAAGGGTAAGAGGGGCGGAGCTGGAGGAGGCCTCCTCACCTGTAACTGAAGTTAAGAACTTCAAGTGAGAAAATGAGTCAGAGATGGCATCCAGTTTGTCTTGAGTAAATGAATGGGTGGCAGTGGCACTCTCCTGGATTGGGAATATTTAGGAAGAAGACTTAGAAGAAAAATGAGATATTTAAATTTGAACATGTACAGTTTACATTTGGATGATGAATCCTCTCTGTCTTTCTGTCTGTGTTTCTGTTTCTCTCTGTCTCTCTATCTCTGTCTCTGTTTCTCTCTCTCTTCTTTTCCTCCTCCTTCCCCCTCCCCCTCCCCTCCCCCTCCCCTCTCCCCCTCCTCCTCCTCCTCCTCCTCCTCCTCCTCCTCCTCCTTCTTCTTCCTCCTGTGAAGCACTGGCTGGCCCAGAACTCCCTATATAGAATAGGCTGGTCTCACAGAGTCCTGCCTGCCTCTGCCTCAGGAGTGCAGGGATTAAACAACTGTACCACCAGCCATGCACTGGGTGTATTACCCCTTTCCTGGATGTCATTGTGGCAATATTTGTTTGAAAAGATTGTCCTTACCCGATGGTGCTATTGTCAAAAATCAGTTAATTACTTCTTTGCACTCACAGTCTGGGTTTTATACTTCTTTGTGGATATTTATTAAGCCTCGAGTTCATAGGGACTAGGCTCCAGCAGCTCAGGCTCCTGTCCCTGTTTCTTACAGTGTGCTTCTGGGGAGGCGGGGGGTGGGGGGTTGGGGGGGGAGGGGGATAAGGCTGGACTTAGGTTAAACTCAAGCAGGTTCTTTTTACGTGTGACTTCTTTTTCTCATACTGTTTTCCTTCACCTGTTTCAGAAGCCACCTCAACTCTTACAGTACTTAACATGTGTGACTCAGACATTACTTTTCAGGGAAGAACTTTGTCCTGGATTTGCTTGTTTATAACAATGCCAGCAGCATGCTGAGTGACACTGGAATCTTACACTTTTGTCATGTTACTAGGGCTTTTTTTTTTTTTTTTTTAAATGTAACAGAACTCATCCTCACGATTTTTACACTATCATGTATATGAAGGTCTGCATGTATATGGCCAAAGGAACAGCCCTATGATTTCTAAAAGGCCTAGAGACCATGCATCTGCTGTCTTGCTGCTTTCCCTTTAGGGTTTGTCATTTTGACCAGCTTTGGAAGACAGCAGCTCTGGCCAAAAGGAGAGCTGAACACACTTTTGTGGCCCTTCTGTTTTGTTCACTTCTCTCTCTCTCTCTCTCTCTCTCTCTCTCTCTCTCTCTCTCTCTTTCTTTTGCCAAGATCAAACTGTGGTGATGAGTGCAGCTTTAGAGAAAGTCATGAAATTGGGTAATGTGAGTTCTATTTTGAAGAGTTTCGCCTCATTTATTTTCTCTCTAGGTATTTTGCCCTTTTCTATGAACTCAAACAAGCTTTATAGCACTGTCCACAAAGGCAGAGATGCCTTCAGATCTCACGTGTGAGAGCTCCTCATCAGGCCTGTGGAACATTTGAGGCTTTCTCAAGAGGGCCTGCCCTGTCCCTCTATGATAGCACTCTCAGCACTGTGAGATCCGAATTACCCAAGCTTGGAGCTACCACTGATCTAGACAGAGCATTATTTGCACTGGAGACTGAGTCATGACAATACACACATTTTCCAGCTCTCATTGGTTAACTAAATTCAGTGCTCTGTAAAGCTAATTAGATAGGCTGATAATATTTTTAGCCTAAAATCTTTCCTAGAAACTTTCAGGGCTGGGTTGATTCCTCATGACTAATACAACTCCCGTCTGGGGAGCATGGAGAGATGAGAAAGGACACTCACTATTGTTAGTCCTGGTTACAGTCATTGCACAGTAATTCTAGCAACAAAGATACTGCCAATCACAGTGTACAAACGTGGAAAAACTAAGGCTCAGAGAGTTTAGTGCTTTGCTCAGGGTCGAAGAAACAATAACGGGCTTCCTCACTCAAACCTGTCTCATGTTCCAATCCAAGAGACCTCCAGTTTATCATTGTATGTTCAACTATGCTCTTGGAAAGGTGAGTTAACCCCATTGATAATACCGATTTGCCCTCCAGTAGCAGTAAGATAAAACTCTGTTACTACGATCACTTCAACACTATTGCTTTTGTGTCGCTAGAACCATTGTGGGCATGTGGCTAGGTTGGGTGTGGAGTGGTATGAGTTTTTATTGGTTTGTAATTTGGTTTAATTATCTCTGGATTCTTATAGATGGCTATGATGACACAGGCTCATTCCTTCTAGGTGAGATAAGCATCAGGTGAAACTGAACTCTGTTTTAAACATCTTACCAGCAGGTATCATATTTATTTTATGTGATAATTATCATGCCAGTATATGAAAAATCCCAAAGAGAGCCAGCCAGTACCCATCCTGCTTGCCTCTGAAGGGCCTAGGTAACAGTTTTCTTCTGAATCCTCTCTAGGGTGTTGTCTTTACATACTTACTGTATTGTTTCCTGCTCTGACAGCTTGACACAATGTAGAATTACTTGGAAAATGAGTTTCAAAGAGGTCCTATGTACATCTTGGCCTTTTTGCAGGTCTGTGGGGGATTGTCTTGATTGCCTTCGTTGTTGTGAAATTAGCTTGAAAGTGTGTAGTACTATTCCTGGGTATTGGGCCCTGGGCTAGATAAAGAATAGGCAAAGCTAGCTGAGCACCAAGCATGGATGCATTTATGTTTTTCTGCTCCCAGATTTGATGTGATTAGCTGCTTCAAATTCCTACCTTTATTCTTTGTAGTGACAGACTGTAACCTGGAATTCTCACCTTTTCTCTCTTAAAAGATGTTTTTGTCGGCTATTTTATCACAGCAACAGAATTGAACAGAAAGAGGGCCAGGACATCAGCCCATTGTTTAGCTTTTCTCTTCTTGTCACTTGCTCCTGGTTTTGCTCCTTTTGTTTGGTCACATTTTAAGGTTTTCTCTTTCAATTTCCAAAAAACAAAGTTCTTTTCTCCTTCAACTACCTCCCTTTAAAGTTTCTGTGTTGCAACATAATGGATCCTCTGTGAGTTAAGACTAAACTAGCAGTACAAATAAAATAGCCTCATGTTCTAAGCAGGCCCTCAGTGCTATTTCCCATGCCCTCATCTGCCCTTCACTTCCTTTGCCTAACTTAGATTTGTAAGCACAAGCATAGACAGTTTGTCTTTGTTTATGTACACATGGTGCCTTGCAGTTGTCCTGGATTTAACAAATATTAAATAAGCATGACTTTAAAATGATTATTTGAAAAATCACAGCTGCCCAAGTGTGCCACTTTTGTGGTGGTGGCTGTTGTTGCTGTTCAAGTGACTTTGATTTTGAACCACTTCTGGTAGTCAGCTGTACCATAGTGCATTGCATCTACACTTGAACACCACCTGGAGACCAGAGCTGGCAATAATTGCAGCTGATCATCTTCTTTGGAACTCGTACAGAGCCTTGCCCTGCGTACCTATTTGCACAATTTCAGTTGTGGGTAGTGACCTCCACATAACTTGTAAGCCTAGACAGGCTTATGCATGGCTCAATTATCAAATTATTGTTTCTACCTTTGCATGCTACAAATGGAAGGATTATTTTTCCTCTTTTAATTACTAATTTGTAATTCATATTTTCTATTAAGACTTAAATATATATATTTATAGGACTGTCTAGATGTCTTAGAGGATAAGGGTACCCACCGGTAGCTGAGCCTGATAAAAATTCATATTGGCTTCCAGGTCGTGAAAGGAGAGAATGAATTCTATGAGCTATCTTCTGACTTCTACATACACAATAAGAAAGATAGACAGACAGACAGACAGACAGACAGTAATACAATTTCAATGTTCTCATTGATTGTTTTGGTTTATTATTCTATGGCATTCATATTGTTAGGTTTAAACATTGTTCCAATTTTATTTACTTTTAGCCTTTAAAAGACTTCAGTTTGTGTTTGTTATCTAAAATCATTTATAATACCCTTTATTGGCAAAGTGATTTTGTTAAATTGTGTGTGTGTGTGTGTGTAGTGTGTGTGCAGTGTGTGAGTGCAATACGATATGGAGAGTGGGAGAAGGTCAGAGGTCAAATCTAGGAAGTTAGTTTTCTCCTTCTACTGTAGATACCAGGATGGGAACTCAAGTTATCTGTGGTTTTCCCCACTGCCGTCTTACATGCTTGGCAGATTGTTTTTTTCTTCTCCCTCCCTCCCTCCCTCCTCTTCTTCCCTCCCTCCTCTCCTTCTCTTCCCTCCCTCCCTCCATCTCTCCCTCTATTCTTGCTCTTTCCATTTTTGAGGCAGGGCATTATGTAGGCAAGTCTGCTCTCAAACTCATTATATAGTCAAGGATCATCTTGGACTTCTGATCTTCCTATTTCTGACTCCATGTGCTGTAGTGTCCAGTCAGTTTTCCAGGTCCTGGGAAAACTGACTGGACACTACAGATTGAAGTCAGATTGAAGCCCCAGGTTCATGCATGTTAGGCCAAGAGGTGTACTAGGCCCAGCAGACTGATTTTGAACCACAATGAGCAATTTATAAAAATAGTTGTTAAACACCGGGCAATAACAATACAAGGCATTGCTGGTGGTCAAAAGTGTAACTATGGCCGGGCGGTGGTGGCGCACGCCTTTATCCCAGCACTTGGGAGGAGAGGCAGGCGGATTTCTGAGTTCGAGGCCAGCCTGGTTACAGAGTGAGTTCCAGGACAGCCCGGGCTACACAGAGAAACCCTGTCTGAAATAAAAAAAAAAAAAAAAAAAGTGTAACTATGTTTTTTCCTCCAGAAATGTTAGCTCTCCTGCAGCAGAGAAAATCAAGAGAGCCCTTCCTTCTTGGTGCTCCAATATTTCAAGTGTGAAGGATTCAACTGTGTGACTGAGCAGAAAAATTCTGCTACACTGTGTATTGTTTGATATATATTTTTAATTAATTTTATGTGCAGGTAGAACCAGGATAAAATATTGACAAGTCAGGGAGGACACAGTATCTATATGTCATTTTGATCCATGTGACAGCATCTTCAACTCTGAATTGGTGACACCTGTAAAATCAAATCTAAGATTCTGATTATGACTTGTGCTTTGATATACTGTATCCAGACTCATTAAAGTTCCCTGGTTTCAGACCAGGCCTTAACTTCCCTGTCCTTTGTCTATATACTCTCATGGAGATTCACTGGGATGCTGTTTGCGAGTGAATTCGGTGTCTGCTGGTGGAGCACACTAAGAATGATTCAGACTCTGAATCAGCTTCAGCTTTCTTCAGAGTCTTCCTCCCTTGACTTTGAGAGTAAAAGAAACTGGAAAAGTGCATGTTTTGAGGAATGAGAGAGCAAGAAATTTCATGCTCTTGGGTAGAAGGAAACCTGGCCTTGAGAGGGCTATACAGCTGAGAAAGGTGGACAGCAGAGGCAGCTCTGTCTCAATGGAACAGGCTGTCTTCTGGAGCTTTCCACCACCCTCACCCTTCTCCATGAAAGCACGTTATTTAAGATAGTGCCTGGCATATGACACAGGCACCCACTCATCTGTCTGCCTGTGTGAAGTAGTGAGCCGACACCCAGCATGTAGTAAATAGGCAATAAATATTTATCGTTGACCTGAATGCTAGGTGCTCAGTAGGTTTTGTTTGTTTTTTTTTAATAAAATGACTATCTTTCCTAAATCTTCTCTTGTAGCCAGACTCCGTCTGGAATTGTTGGTAATCTTTTTTTCCCCTTTTAAACAAAGGTGATTCAGAATGCCTAATCTATTCAATATGCTTAGGGATATATTAGAAACGGGGTTTTAAAGCTATGAGTAGAAATTGCTTTAAGGCCAGATCTTGAACTGTAACTCTGGAACCAAATATTTTAGATGGATGAATGAACAAAGGACAGAAAGCCCTCTCATCTTTACACTTGGATTTCTGAGGCAGCATAAGAGATGACTTGCTTTGATTAAGGGTTGCTGACACTTTGCTGTGGGAGTACTGGCTGGCACATTGTCAGACCTGTGCCTGATTCTGTCTTCCAAGTCACACCCAGTACGGTATTGATGCTCAAATGTTTAAAACAGCAATGCATGCATGGCAAGTATTAGGTGTCCTGGATTCTGAGTGGTGATAGCTTTGTTGACATATGTAGATAAGTGGATTATAAATAGTGAGGATATTAGCTTTAATTGATGTCAAATGATAGCTTTGAAGTTGAAACTGAGTTAGTCATTTGGTTGGTGCAGAAGGTATACTATTAGGCCTTACCTAAGGTCATTGGTAAGTTCAGTATCACAGTGGAACACTGAGGGGTGGGAGAGGGTGGGGAGAGAGAAGGAAGGAGAAGGAGGAAAAGGAGAGGAGAGTACCACAGAAAAGAGGAAAGAAGAGCAGAGGAAGGGGGAGGAGGGATGGGGAGGGGATAGGAGAGGAAGGGAAGGAGAGAGGTGGGGAGGAAAGGAGGAGAGAGGTTTGAATCTGGAATTCAGAATTTTCTGAGATATGGCTGAGGATGCTTCTGCCCAGCGTCCATCCCTTGCCGATCCCACTGCAAATTCCATCCTTTTCTATCTGTAAGAAATTTCACAAAATCTGAACTTCACAACCCTAGATCTTCCTACTTTCTGGCCCCTCACCAATCAGGACTATAAAGTGGCCTGAGGAGAGACCATGTGTGTCTCTTGTAAGGGGTGTGGTACGGTTTACACAAACTTATCTGATCTCAAATATGTGAGTCTTTGTGTGGGATGAGCAGAGGCAGAGACAGATTGAAGAGCACAATGTACAGGAGGCAGTCAATACTCCCTGTACCAGGACTGCCTGGTCCAGCTGTAGCTCTCAGTATTTATGGCAGGTTATAGGAGTCTCATGTTGTTAGCTTGCTCAAGATCACCCCAAAGCTAAGGGCAGGCCTGGAACTGGGGCAAAGCCCACAGTCTATTTTATTGCCAGTTTCCCCATCTGTAAACAGGATGATAATAACTGTCCACAAACCTCAAAGGGTGGGGATGACGAATATGATCTTAAAAATAACAAATGTTTGTTGAGTTCATACTACTGCTCAAACCCTGCGCAAGATGCCTTGTATATGTTGTATTTGATACTTGGAAATCTTCAGCATATGTAAATGCATTCCTTCTGTAGGACAGAAAACAGGCGCAGTGGGCTCGTGTCCTCTTGTAGCCTCCTCTTCCCACCATACGGGTGTGATGGTATATATAAACATCTCACACAAATATAAGGTATTTGAGTAATTCGAGTATCCATCCAATAATATTAGTTGATATAGCAGTCAACAAAATAAAAATTATTGACTTTTGCAGCTGACATTACTATGGAGTAAAAAAAAAAAAATGCAAAATGTGTAAAATATAATATGAAGGTTAGGTGTTTAAATAAAGCCAGGAAGGTAGGCTACGCAACCTGGGGAAAATGATATTTGAATAAAGATGAGAGAAGACTAAAGGAGGTGGGAAACAGCATCCCATCTGTTACATATGCTTTCCTTTTCTTCGGGGGTGTGGGTGGAAGGGGAAAGGTAGAGCGAACACAGCGGTAGAAGGAACAGCAGATGGGAGGCCGGGAGATCAGACTTTGCTTTATTTCTTTAGAAACAACATGGAAGCTTATGGGCCCGAGGAAATGAGTAGGGAACATAGTAGATACTGAGTAGGTCAGAAGAGGTCAGGACAGAGGACTAGGTTCAGAGGTCATAGAAAACTACAAGAGTTATTAGGCTTACGGGATGAGTGTCATGGAAGATAAGCAATGACTCAAGTGCACAATTACTCTGGCTGCTGAGATGAAAATGGGCTACTCGGAGGAAAAAAAAACAAGGACAAAACAAGAACAAAGAGAAAGAAAGAAAGGGAAGAAAGAAAGAAAGAAAAAGGGACTAGGAATATACCTTTAGCAAAATGCAATCAGAGGTTGTAGTGCTTTGGACCAAGATCACTGTAGGAAAGGTGGTAGAGACTGGAACACAAAGTACATCATTGTACTTTGAAAGTTGAGCTAGAAGGTTGTACCGAACTTTGTTGCATAGAGGAGAAAGAAATGAAGAAGATACTAGGGTGACCCCCTGGAACCTGGATGGTGATAATGGTGTGTTATATTTGGGATGGTTAAGGCTGTGAAGGGGTATGTTTGGGGCGAATGGAAACAGATTTGTACATGCACACTCTGAAATATCGGCTAGACTCCAAATGGGAAATGTCAAATATATATATGTATATATGTCGTACATCTTGGGTTTAAAATTCTCTTTTTGTGTTATTTTGCTTTTGAAGTGGAGGTTTATCCTGGAGAATTCAACTTGGTGCTCTAGGACTTCAGATAAAGCAGGAAGCGGTTGCTACAAAAGCAATACAAAAGGATCTCCAAATTTGGGCCCCGCAGGTCCTTTCTTTTTAGAAGGTATGCAAGCCATTTACTGCTGTGCTGGTGATTTAAGGACTTCCTCCCTTACTAGCTGACAGCCTGTCCCAATTGGTTACAATAAACTGGGTGTTGAAAAGCATGCTTGAAACATTTTTTTTTTTTTAAGTTTGAATAACAATTGTCTTTAGTCGCCACATAGAGTTCAAACACAGCAATCTTCTTTGAGGCTGACGTTGCACACCTCAAGCCTGGTCAGGAAGGGATGAACTCCCAAGAGCAGGGACATCGTAACACACTAATATGGGCTTTGTACCGGGCAAGTCTGGATTGGAAACTCGCGATCCTGAGAAGGTACACTGCACAGTGGAAGGCAAAGTCCGACCTAGGATTATACGTTCCTGATTATGTCAGAGAACTTGCCGTCTTGGCCTCTCGATTACAACGGGCTGACCTGGTGTTTTCCTGTCCGATGTGATACCAAGTCTGGGGTTGGAAAGCCGCATTCCTACCTGCCTAGCGCAGGGGTCATTTAAGGGTTTAGGTGTCACTGAGCGCGGAAGGCGGGAGGGCAACGCTGTCCTTGCAGTCCTTACAAATAAATAGAATCCAAGGATGGTTAATGTTGCCACCGAAGCAAAATTTCAGTCAGTCCTAGGCTTCGGGAAGACTTGCCACTGCAGCCCAGTCGTCACAGGGACCTAATCGGGTGGGGTCAGCTTTCAGCCTGGGGAGGGGCGGGAGAGGGGCTGGGGTGCCGCAAGGCCTGGAATGCGGGGTGCGGCCGCTCAGCTATAGGATCCACGGTCGCAAGAGCCCGGCTGTCCCGGCTCCCACCGCACCTGGTCCCGGCAGAACACAGCTTGCAGCGAGGGTGCGGCCCCGCCAGGCCAGCGATGGGGCGGGCCGGCGCCACGGGGCGCTCCGCCCCCGATGATGCGGCGGCCTCCGACTGGCCCCCGGCCCGTCACTCAATCCTCACCATGGTTGCAGCACAAAGCAACAAGCCCCGGAGGCCGCTTCCTCCCTGAAGAGCGGCTCCAGCAGCCGCGGAGGCGCAGGAGAAGGAAGAGGCGGGGAAGAGGAGGCGGTCGCCGTTCAGCAGACGCTTGGCGGGGCTGCGCGCTCTGCTCTCGGCCTCGCGCCCGCCGGGGACTCGCGCCTGGCCCGCCGCGCCCGCCCGCCCGCCCGCCCGCTCGCACGGACGACGCACAAAGTTGCCTAGAGCGCGGGGGCCGCGCGGGGAGCAGCCGCGCTCGGGCGCCGATGGAGGCGAGCGGCTGGAGCTGCGCGGCCCGCGGGGATGCAGCAGCAGTCGGGAGGCGCGGCCGACAGTAGACGGAGGCGCGGCGCGGCCACGGCGACCGAGGCCAGTGGGCTCGGTGGCGCCCGGACCTGAGCCGGGCTCACCAGGCTCAGCGCGTGGCCCTCCCTCTCGACCGGCGCGCGAGGACCCGGGACGCGTCAGAGCGAGCGCGGCCGGAGCGGGTAGAGCCAGGGCCCCGCCGGAGAGGCTCCGCCCGCCGTCGCTTGCACCTCCCTAAAAATAACTCGGCCCGCCGGGGCCAGCGCTATCCGCGACCGTTCCGGAGCGCTGCCGGGCAGTCGCTGAGTCCGAGTCTACGGACAGCAAGCCGCGAGGAGGAGGGCAGCTCGGGGCTGCACGGACCCTTCGTGCTGTCTGCGCCCCGGCCCCGCGCCTGGGCTGGTTTGCCTCGGGCAGTGGCGCTGGGCCGGGAGGCCGGGGAGTGTGTAGAGCGGTCCCGGTGCGCCCCGCAGGGGGAGATGGCGTCCTACGTGGATAATAGTTTCCGCCAAGCGGTGATGAAGAACCCTGCCGAGAGGACCCCCCAGGTGAGACGCGCCGCCACCCGCCGTGGGATTGGTGTCTGCAGACTGCGCCCTTCCAGTGCCCTGGCACTCCTCTGCTGGGGAAGCATCCCATTTCCCCCATCCAGGATCTTCCCTGCCCCAACTTCCAAGGGCATTCTTTTCCGACCGTTCCGCGATTGCTGCCCTCTCCTCTGCTGTCCTTTTCGTTGCGCTCCCTGTAGCTGACCTTGCCCGCGCGTTTGCGGGACTAGTTGTCTATAGGAATGTCTTTCCCCGGCCACACTTCTTGGGGCTATGAGTCTTGGGGTCAGGTCTCAGCTCCCTTCGGCCAGGTACTGTTGTCACCCTGACTGCAGACTCAGTGACTCCCTTGCGTGTATCCTATCGTTAGAGTTTAGGGGTGTTTTTAATGAGCTGAAAGAAGGAACTTGTAGGGTTGTGCGATGAACTGACAGAGGTGGGCCTTATAAAGTGAAATACTGAGGTGCCTGTTTTTATTTACTACTTTACTTTCTTGAAAGAGGAATGTTGTTATCTGTTGAAAGGAAAAAGTTGACAGCTAGGCTAGCGCTTTTCATTCCAATTGTAGATCTAACTGCAGGACAACCCCCCCTTCCTCACAGGGCAGATTCTTTTGGTTTGCACAATATGGTGAAAATTAGATAAGTGGTTAACATTTATACAATTGTTTATCCTCAGGTTTCTTTTTATTTTAAACGGAGGGATAGCTGGTGGGTTGGATTTGATTTTTCTTAGATTAGACTAGCGAGGGAGGAGTGTTATAAAAATGTGGTTTGATTTCCTTTGCTTACTGGCCAATGACGTATATTCCTAAATGTTGGCGTGGTGACTACAGGCGATCCTGCTTGCACCCCTGCAGGCAAAGAAGATCTACAGATCCTTGGGGCCAGCAAATACAGGGAGGGATCTAATACTTGAAAAAAGTTGCTTTGCTTGTCCGGTGTTGGATACCATCTGTCCAAATCCAAATGCTGCCCATCTCTGATGATGATTATTTAATGTGCAAGAGAATAGAATAAAATAGAATCTTCCATTGACTGCTTTTGGACAAGCCCCAAGAATGGCACCTGGTACTGTTCTTGATGGTTTTCCTATTGCTTGGTGGAGCTGTCACATGTGGGATATGAGTATAGATTACATTTGCCAAGCCTGTGGAAGATGGGCAGTAATTGCACAAGAAGGTTCATTTCATGTCTCCAGAAGTACCTATTCTAAAGGGCAGTTTTTTGTTTTTTGTTTTTTTTTTTAAATAAATATCAGGTACTGGGCATGCCCTGTCCTTCTCTGGTGGTGGTAGTGCAGCTGCCCTTCATCATCCGTATTTGTTAAAACTGTCACTTGTCCATTTTCTGCTCTGGAAAAGACACTGCCAGTTTATTGTGTAGGCAGAGCAACTTTCATGAGATCTCTCAGTTCTTTTCAAGAACAGAGTTTGAAGTGCCAAGTGAAATTACACACGTAGTAGAGGACGTTAGAGCCTAAAAAGGATGGTCAGAAAGTGATGTCAGAGGCCTGTGGTAGAAATGGGGAGGGTGAAATGGTATGCTAGGGTGATTAATTAGAGTAACAGGGAAATCTACTATCAGGTAGGCGTGTGTGTGTGTGTGTGTGTGTGTGTGTGTGTGTGTGTGTGTGTGTAGGGGCAGAGAGGTGGGATAGTGGGTTACTAAATAAGTCTGGAAGAGACAAACCTTCCACTTGGACAGCCTGTGGATTGGCCAAGTAAATGGACTGTTGTTAGACTACCCTGTTGCCCCACCAGTGGGGTGGAATATAGAAACCAACCCAACAGAGAACTCTTGGCCCAGTGAGAAAGTGGGCGGGTTACTACTTACCCTATGAGCTAAAAGCTCCATTGAGAATCTGGGAGCTGTCTTTACCCCACCTGACCTCAGGAGAAGCAAACAGAGAAACCTGCCAAACGTGGTGAGCATTCTCAAGTGTCAGCCCTGTTAACTGATGTTCATGAGATTTTTACTAGTGAAAATCCCCATCTCTGTTTATCGTTTTAAAGAGAAATTAGTTCAAGCTATGAGTGGTTTTCCATCCTTACCTAAGTTGTCAGAAATAATTTATCCAGAATTGGGAACTCTCCTCGAGTAGGAAACAGGCAGTGTGGCTGCACCTGTGGAAGCTTTTCCATATGTAGTATATTCTCATAGATGCCTGAGCGTTTCTGTAATATGATTAAAACAACATTGTTGTATCGTTTGATACAACTGGAAGAACAAGAATCAGGGAAGCTTTGCTGTGGAGTATCCTATTTCTGAAAACTGACTTTGATAAAGGAGTTTGTGTGACAGGCAAAACCACAAGGTTCTTGAAAAGAATGAATGAAAACATTTATTTCCTTATTTATTCTTGTTGGGTTCAGCTCTTCCTCCCTTCCCTAGCCATCCTTAGTCCTTTATCAGACTCTTTGAAGTCAAGTTCTGTATTTACATTAGTTAGTTGCTTGAAAGTAATTTTGATAATCACCCTAGTGTAGTTAGTTAAGTAGTTGGTGACTATTGCATCTGGGTTAGGGAGTCTTAGGAACTTTGACACGTAAGAACTTTTCATATGTATCCGGAAAGTGGCAAGCGACTCCAGAAAGGTGGGCAATAAGGAGAAACACAAGGAGAAATTATCACCTGAGATTTTAGCCAAGAGACTTCCAGTATTTCACCTGGTATTCCTAGAAGAGGAAAAGTCTTTAATCAGTGTTTACCCTGTATTGTGTGTCTGGAAACTTGTCCTCCTTCTTCTCAATGGCGCACTGTATTCTAAAGTAATATACTCCCTGAAAAGAAGGAGCAATAAACATTCTATTGATACTTCTCAATGCACCTCTGTTGAAAAACAGGACTGCTAAGTAACTGCTTTATTCAATGACTTGGTTTATGTCTTTAATCACTTAAATGAGAATTGTGTCACCAAGGCAATTTAATGAAGTAAAAATGTAAATATATTGCAAACAGCATCATACCCCAAGGCTTCATACAATAAATTTTTTGTTAAACTATTTTATTAACTTGTTGAATTCAGGCCCATTGAGATTGCTTCTGTGATGTGTTAAAATGATATGTGTATAGTAACTCTCATCCCATCTCTTCCTGTTAGCAATCTTACTTTTTCAGTATTAAACTTTTTTTTTTTTTTTGCTAACCTTTGTGGCTGAGTTGCTAATGCTCTGATATGCAGCTGTTAGAGTTCCCAAGAGTAGAGGACATCGTCCCCCCCCACCCCCCATCGTTTTGTTTTGTTTTGTTTTTTTGTTTTTTTTTTTGCAAAGTCACTCAGTGGAATTCATTGTGAGTCTTAATGACAGCTGAAACAAAACAAAGTAGATCATCTTGGCAAACTGAAAATGTATTGAATATATCCAGCCTAAAAACCTGGTACTGCTGCGTATCTGCTGTTTACCCTCATGATGCCTGTGGCCTGGGAGCTTCCAGTTTGAAGAATAATAGCATAACACATACTGCTATTCTAGGAAAGGTCAAAATTTCAAAACCTATCTCAAACAGGGTTTCTGCTGAATGTATCACTTTTGTAATTGTAACAAAACCAAAACAACAAATCCTTTTGAACCCAGAAAGGGACCATCAGCATCTGACTTATCATAACTTACCATATATATGGCATACCTTGTCAAACATATCAGTATTTCTTGATGCATAGTTAATAGTATTTCTTGATCCGCAGTGGCAATGTGATTTCTAAACAGCACTGTTGGGAGAGATGGGGGTTTTCTGAAGTTATTGGGCAAAAAGGAGTGCATTATGTGGGAACCTCCTGACTGCTGTGACACAGTGTAATAATGATTGTAGCTAGTGCTTGAAAACAGTTGTTACACTTTTTGTTAATCATCTTTGTGTCATTGAAACAAATACATGGGGTAACTTTATAAACAGAACAGATTTGTTTTGGCTCAGTTGTAAAAGTACATGATTAGGTAGGTAGGTCTGCTGCTTTCAGGACGTTGGTGGACTTTCCAATATTCATAGAGGAACAAGTACCCATCTATTGATCAGGAAGCATGGGGAAAGGAAGGGTTCCTAAGACCTCTTTTCCAGGTCTGGTGACCTTGCAGACCTCCCATTGGTTCCCACCTCCTGCAGCTTCACCCACCTCCCAATAGTGCCTTTCTGGGACAAGCCCTCAAAAGGCCCTGAGGAATCATTCAACATCCAAACCGTAGCTGTAGCATACCTCAGTGCCATGTTTCGCTTAGTTGGCATATTAGGTTAGGAGTGATTTGTAGTGCATGTATCACCCTTTGGTGGCTTTGTTAGAGCTAGAGGTTAGAGAGCCATAGAATCAAAACATGCGTGTGTGTGAAAGTAAGTGGACTGCCATGTTTATTGTGATGATTTTTGTATTTTTAGACAGGAAAAGACTTGCCCTCGTTCTCCCCCGATCTTACGTGATAGTTAACCATGCAGTGAACTGTATGAAGTGTGCCACTTGCTAGAGTCAGGTATTTTCGTTTTCGCCCTCGATCTATGTTTGGTGCCGTGTAGGCATGCTAGGGTTTGTGGAGGGCTAAGTTGAGATGTCCAGTGTTTTGATGTTGAGGCATAATGTCATCTACAAAAGTGTTGGGCTACAGTCATTCCTATCCTTGGATCCATGTGGACTGTTGGCTGCAGGTTGGTCTGTCTGTTAAGTCATTGGTTTTCATTTTTGTGTTTTCGTGGCAAGGTTTTACTGTGTAACCCAAGGGGTCTGTAACTCTTGATACATCCGTTTCCACCCTGAGTACTGACATTGCAGGGTTATATGGGTGTGCCACTATGTCCGGCTTCAATTTTATATTAACCTTTTTACTTGAGACAGTTGTAGAAGTGCTGTGTATGTACCCTTTTGTAAATGGCATCTGGTAAAGCTACATGGCTAGGATGTGACATGGTTCATGGACACGACAGACAATCCCTGCATAACAACAACAAAAAAAATCAGAAATTGCCACTTGTCGTTTGTTTGTTTGTTTGCTTATTTTTTTGGCCTGACTGATTTCAAAATCACTACGCAGCTGAGGAGCTTGAAGTGCTAATATTATAGGCATGTGCTGCCATCCTAGGATTTCTTCATGTTTTTAATAGCCACTTGCACCCCTACCTCTGGTGACTACCAATCTGCATTTTATTTTCCTATAATTTTGTTGTTTCAAAACATTGCATAGATAAAATCATGCAGTATGGGACTTTCTGGGACTGACTTCAGATTTCTATCATTGTCACTAAATGATTTGGCTCTGAGTTCATAAAGTACTAATGATATCTGGTATTGGCCAGATGGATTTAAATTGAGATGGTGAAGAGGGAATTCTATAATGTTCATGAGACATAGTCCAACAGTCCTGACTTAGGTGAGCAGTAGTTGTCATAATGTGAGCATGTGGGGTATCTATAGATTGATTTTTTTTTTTTTTTTTTTTTTGGTAGTAATGCAAGTAGTAAAACTAGCCTTATGGTCTTAAATTCAAGAAATCACTTGCTGTATATCAGGAAGTCTTATGGATGTACTGTAGACCTGAGAGGATGACCAGAACTTCAGATAGTGCTGAAACTTTGTACATTTTTCCCCTATTGCCTTCACACCTAAAATAAAGCTTAATTTGTAAGTTAGACCCAGGAAGAGCTTCACAATGATAACCAGTAATAAAATAGAGCAGTTATAGCCATGTGCTATAATAAAATTGCCAGCCTGGTTATTCCTATGCTTTGGGACTGCTGTGAAGTAAAATAAGGTTTTGTGGAGTCAAATACAGTGCCTTTTCACCAGGGGTCTGCCTGAAGAGTTTCACACACTACATTCTGCATTTGGTCTGGAGATTCAGATGGGTGCAGGCTACAGAACGGGTATATCCAACAAATGGTGACTCATGTGGTGCCTTCTGGTAGAAAGAGTAGCTTCAGGAACGAGCTGCTTATATACCAGTTATTTCTTGATATGATGCATGGAGAATTTGAGTAGTATTTGACTGAGTTGGACACTTGAAACCTAGCGGGGAGGCGGGGGTGGGAGCATGCTCTTGGGGTTTGATACCAGTCTCTTAACAAGCAATAACTAATCAGAGTTCCTCTGTGAAGATTCTCAAAAAGCCACAGAACTAAAGAAAAATCAATTTCAAGAGGCTGGAGGATGGCTAAGCAGTTAAGTGTTCTTGAGAGGATTGGGTTCAATTCCTAGTACTCTATCGTTTGTAACTCCAGTTCCAGGAGATCCAGTGCCTTTTTTGACCACCATGGGCACCAGACTTGGTTGCATATGGTACATTTACTTACAAGCAGGCAAAATATTCATATACAAAAAATAAAAATCTCAAAAAAAAAATGGAAAACCAACTTGATTTCAGAAAACACCAGACAGATCAACATTTTTGATGGTAAACAATTGGGCAGTACTTTCTGGAAGCATTGAAGGTATGAAAACTTAAGGAATGCACAAGTTGTCACAGACTGGAGGAGAGTGAAGGAAATGTTATGTGTAACCATCTGCAGTGTGGGATTCTGGCTTTTAATGGTGTCAGATGGAATCTGAATGTTTAAATTTTCTTAGGCTTATTTTGTATGTAACCCTAAAGGGATCTCAATGAAGTTGACATGGGATCTCTGAACTATTTTGTAGAATTTTTCCTTTGGTTTTACTCTTTAGTGAGTGAGAGACAGGTGTGTGCGTGCGTATGTGCCCTCTGGTCCTCCAATCCTCCTGCTTCTGGGGACTCTTCTGCTCTCATCTCACCATAGAAGCCCTGGGATTACAGACTCACGTGAGCTTACCTGACTACATGGTTTCTGTTGATTTGAGTTCAGGCCCTTACATTTGCTGTCTTTTTAGCCTCTATAAAGCCTTTTTAGACGAAACTTTTCAAAACTGAAAGTTAAAGAAAGGATATTTAACTTTTGGAGCCCTTTTGTGACCCTGTAGAGTAGCTACCAAATTATTAATTTCAAATAATCTTTTCCTTGGTTAGTAATTTAATATTAATGAGAAGGCCAGTATCTTTCATCTCAATTTTTTTTATTTCTATGGTGCTAGGAATTGATTTTTCTTATGTGATACCTTGTATAGTAGTGCAAACACTCTGCCACTGAGCTGTTTCCACTTCTGTGGCTTTTTTTTAAACTTTGTATTTTTACAGAGTCTTATTAAGTTGTCTAGGCTGTCCTTGAACTCACTATGTAGCCCAGGCAGACATGAAATTCATAGTCTTCCTGCATCAGCCTTGGGAGTAGTTAGGATTCATAGGCCAGCACTACCAGGCCTGATTTAGTTAAGTTTATTGTTGTTGTTGTTTAGGTTTATTTTGTTATTATTTGAAAATGTGTTTGGTCTGCATGTATGCAAATTGCACCATGTACATGTCTGATGCTCATGGAAGCCAGAAGAAGGTGTTTGATTGCTTGGACCTGGAGTTACAGGTGTTTCTTTTAGCTACCTGAGTATAGGATATGAGTTACCATGTTGGGCTTAAGCATATGTGTGTGTGTGTGTGTGTATTATATATCAAAAATGTTTTATGTGTCTCTACACACACACACACACACACACACACATACATATATACATATATACACAGAGATATATGTATATATTATATTTTAAAACACTTTTTGTTTGATAGTTATACTAATCACACTTGTGGGAACAACTGAAAAGAAAATTTCAGGCCAGGTTTTGAAGTGTCTAAAATCTTACAAAAATTAAAACCAGGGCTGGAGAGATAGCTTAGTGGTTAAGAGCACTGACTGCTTTTCCAAAGGTCCTGAGTTCAATTCCCAGCAACTACATGGTGGCTCACAGCCATCTGTAATGGGATCTAATGCCCTCTTCTGGTGTGTGAAGACAGCATACTCATATAAATAAAATAAGCAAATCTTTAAAAAGAAAATGAAAACCATATAGTAAACATGGAGCTATGAACTAAATCTATTTAGCATGTGCTTGTTTTTATATAATTAACTATTTGAATTATGCAAAACAAAACATAATTGATTTCCCCCCACCCTCCAAGCTATATCTCATAGGTTTACGAACTTCGATTTCAGAAACAGTCTTGCTCTGTAGTTGCACTGGCCTTAAACTTGTAACCCTCAGCTCACCTTCCACACTGCAGGAATTACTGGACTATATTGCTAAATAGTATTTACCCTTGGTGGTGGTGTTGGGACTTGAACACAGGGCTTCTCTCTCTTATTTAATTTATTTTATTTTATTTATTTATTTATTTTTTCCTGAGACATGGTCCCTTGTAGTCCATGTTGGCCTCACACTTTGTACACAGCTCAGGTGGGCCTCAACTGATCCTTCTGCCTCCCAGCTTGTCTCAAGCTCTGGGATTCCAGGCATGCGCTGCCATGCTATCTCTCCTTCTAACTACATTTAAATGTATTAGAAAATTCACGCAAAAAATATTTGAGTCACAGTCTTAGTTTCAATTTTCAGATACCGTATTGAGAAGCCACTTGATCATATTTATGTATTTTCAAGCAAGTAGAAGTGAGTACTAAAAGCCAGTGATTTGAAAAAATTGAAGTACAGTATCATAAAAGAGCTTAGGTAAGGGAAGATTGTCAGCTTTTAACTTTGTTTCTGTTTGCCAGTATTTGACTCCCCACACTTTTTATGGAGCTGAAAGAAACTGACAGTCTAGCTTTGGAGACAAACATCTTATGTATGCTTATTCCTTGGGCTTGGGATACCACAAGCTTCTTTTAGACTTAGGCAGTGTACTTTGAGAACTCAAAACTCCTTATTCCTAAATGTGAACCTTCAAGCCCAGTCTTCCTTGGAGACTGTCGTTGGGATGGGTGGGAATTCCTGTCTTGATTCCATTTTCTCTGGTGTGGTTTAAATCTATAGCCAGTTTAGAAAACTGGCAGGCATCATAGTCAGGCCGTTTCACTTTAAAAGTCCTTGCTCTTAATTGTGAACTGGCATAGTTGTTTTCCTTGTGATGACAAATTCGTATCTTTAATTCCGTTCATGGAATTGTCTTACATAAACTGTTTTCACTCACCCTGTGAGGTGTGTCTTTGTCAGAGACTTTTAGAGGGTTAATTGTTACTGTTATAAAACTATGTATACATGTATGTGTGTGGCATGTTATACTGGAGCAAGAAGAGAGTGCTTTCTCTCCTGCAGCTGGAATTACAGGCAGCGTGCCTGACATGGGTTCTGGGAACTGAATTAGGGTACTTTGCAAGAGCAGTTAGCTTTCCTTCTAGTCCTCCATTAAAGATGGAGGAAATGTTTCCAGCGGGCAGCAATAATGATGTTACAGACTCTATTTTGTGAACTTATGTTACTGTGTAGTAACGCGGTCTCTGGAGTGGAGTGTGTAGAACATCTTTGTCTTTACTAGTGTTTTTCAGCATTTGGCACTTATTACTCGGATCATACCTTTTAAAAAGAGGCTTATTTAGTTTACTTGTATGGGTATTTTACCCTGTGTGTATATACATGTGCACCACATGCATGCCTGGTGCCATGGATGCCCTGGAACTGGAGTAAGCTGCCATGTGGGTGCTGAGATTTGACCCGTGGTCCTCTAGAAGAACATCCAGTGCTTCTAACCACTGATTCATTTCTCCAGCCCCCTGATCATACTTTTTCATAGATGACCTTTTATTATTATTTATTTTATTTTATTTTATTTTATTTTATTTTATTTATTTTATTTTATGGTTTGTTCTTCTGAGTGGTTTATAGCATAAGTGAGTATAGCATTGATTGCACTAGAGTTGTATGACTTTACAAGTTACTGAACACTGAGTGTATAGTGCTTGGTGGTTTAATAAGAAATCTAAAGGTCTGCAGTGCTACATTGTGCTTAAGGTGTTTCTAAGGCTCAGATGATGACTAAGTTCTCAAAGCACAGGTTCAAGGATGTACTACTGCCTTGTTAGCGTTTTATTGCTGTGAAGAGATACCATGACCAAGGCAACTCTTATAAAGGACAACATTTAATTGGGGCTGACTTACAGTTTCACAGGTTTAGTCCATTATCATCAGAGCAGGAAGCATGGCAGCATCCAGGCAGACATGGTGGTGGAGAAGGAGTTGAGAGTTCTACATCTTTATCCAAGGGCAGTCAGGAGAAGACTGTATCCCAGGCAGCTAGGAGGTGGGTCTCAAAGCCCACCCCACAGTGACATACTTCCCGCAACATGGTCACACCTGCTCCAACAAGGTCACAACTCCTAATAATGCCTCTCCCTGGGCCAAGCATATTTAAACCATTGCAGACAGCAGCCAGGGAAAGGGGAGATTGAGAATCCTCTTGGCAAAGATTTTGCCATCCATATTCTCATGAACACACCACCCCATCCAGGGCTTCCCGGTTAGACAGTGCTTTACCACCGAGCCATAACTCCAGCCCAGTCTTTATTTCCACAAGGTCTTGTATATATTCTTCTTTTGGCTAGAGATTTGCCACCGGATACTTTTGGCTGCAAAGGAGGTTGGATATTTGAGTCTTTTAAAGCCTCTGTAATACAGAAGGGCAGGGAAGAAAGAGATTAAGATTAATGGATACTGTGAGCAGATAGTATTTGTCCAATTTACTTTGCATAAGAAATAGATGATTGTAGGACATTTATGCAGCGATTCTCTGGAGAGTGCTTTGAGAGTCTTATTGGATTAAAGTGCTGCATTAATGTAGCTCAGTAACAGAATCATGTGAATGTATTCTACCACCTGATTCTCTTAGGTATATGCTTATTTTCAGAATTTCAATCTGTTATTTAAAGGCAGGGATACACACACTAGTGGGTGAGCAATATGTATAAATATTTACTTATAAAACATGGCATGTAACTACAGTCCCTGTGATAATTGGGTTCTTAACATGTCATGTATTGTTTTAAACATATAAAATACAGATTTATGGCTGGAGAGATGGCTCAGTCGGTAAAATGTGTATGCATAAAGATCTGAGTTAGGATGCCCAGCACCCACATTAAAAAAAAAAAAAAGGCTGAGCTTGGTGACATGTATTTGTAGCCCCAGGGCTGAGGAGGCAGAGCTAGGCAGATCCCTGAAACTCACTGGCCAGTCATTCTAGTTGAGCCGATGACTCAAAATAAGGTGGAGAATGACCAAGGGATATGGCTGCAGTCAACCGTTGGCTCCACACACACGAGCACATACTCATGTGAACATGTGCATGCACCACACATGAACACACAAGAGAGAAGAGAGAATACAGGTTTATTTCTACTAAAGTAATTCATTTTGTTTCAGGCTTATTCTATTTTAAAAATTGTAACAACTTATGTCTTTTTTTGTATCTCCCTGTCTTTAGTTATCGTTGAACCTGAGGTTTCACACTTGGTCTGCAAAATGCAAAATGTTCTACTTAGCTATATTGTTAGCAGTCCACCCCCCCCCCCCTTTTAACCTTTTATTTTGAACAGTCTCATTGCGTTGCTCATGCCAACTCAATGCCAACTCTCTAGCCCAGGTAGCCCTTGAACTGGCTATCTGCCTGCCTCAGGTTCTGAAGTTGCTGGGATTTACAGGTCTGTGCTAACAAGACTGGCTTATTTTCCCACCTTTCTCTCCTACTCCCCCTCCCTCCCTCCCTCCCTCCCTCCCTCCCTCCCTCCCTCCCTCCCTCCCTCCCTCCTTCTCTTTGTTTCTCTTTTCTTCCCTCTCTCCCTCCCTCTTTCCCTCCCCTCCCTCCCTCCCTTCCTCCCTCCCTCCCTCCTCCCTCCCTCCCTCCCTCCCTCCCTCCCTCCCTCCCTTCTCTTTGTTTCTCTTTTCTTCCCTCTCTCCCTCCCTCTTTCCCTCCCCTCCTTCTCTCCCTCTCTCTCTCTCTCCCCCCCATCTCCCCCCCCTTCTTTGTGTGTGTATCTTGCCTCAAAGGTTTTCCTGATAACACCAGAATATATGTAGCTAAACTGTTCTTGGTCGTTTGTAGTGGGATTAATTGAAATGGTATCAGAAGCTAATGACTAAAAAAGGCTACTGGTAAAAATGGAGGCCTTAGACTTCACAAATTGTTTGTATAAGCAAGAACTACGTTTCTGGCATATCCTAAGCCCCACCGAAACACAGTTTTTGAAAACAGAATATGTAAAGAGGATAAATGGCCTCTACTCTTCTAACAGTTCCTGTCTTTAGCAGATTAGCTTCAAGCTCAGTGATTAGCTTTACCACACTAGGGCTATTGGGCTGGGTCCATCCTTAAGGCTCAGTGCTAAGCACTTTTAGGCAAAATTGGAGCTCAGTAGTACAGTGTGAAAAATACATAAAATGACCTAGAACACATTTTATTAAGACTCACATTTTAATAATTTTTAAAATAATACAAATCAGTAAATAATCAAGACTTCTTTGGGACATATGAGTATGTTTCTGATCCCTTCCTCCCCATTCATATTATATGTAAGTCAGTCTACAGTTTAAAAGTTCCTCAGTAGTAAAACGAAGCAGGTCCCTTACACCCAAGTCAAAAGATGGGCGTGACTGTAATCTCAGAGTGGAGGTGCAAGTGTCTGTGGAGGGCAGAGGTTGGCACCAGTTGTCTTTTTTTATCACTCTTACACACTTACTTTTATTAGAAAAAGAAATTCATCATTAAAACACATTTGAAATACCAAGCTTAGACTCCAGGGGAGAGAAATAAATACCAAAGGTAGATTGATTGAGTTTCTCCATGTTTTTGGGACAAAACCAGCAAGTGTTGAAAATTAATCTCTCTGATGTAGGTGAGCTAACTATGGCCAATCCCGAAGCTGTGTTTGGGTGCAGATGTTCTTAGGGCAGTTAGCTCCCTTCCACGTCTGAGGCTGCTCTCACCCTGCAGAGATTTAGCTGAGTGGTTGAGAAGCCACAGTGGCCTCTTCTGTGCCTCTTAGGTGTCCTAGGATAACATGCAGACATGGGGAGGTGTGGCCTGGGAGTTACTCCTGAGCAGTGTTTCTATCCCTGTCCCCAGAGTGGAAAATTCCATCATGTAGTTGACGGGTGAGGAGTGAGCTTGTTGCGTTTGAGGGCAGCTGACTCTGTTGCCTTACTGTAAGAAACAAACACTTTCTTTGTCTTGACTTCTGATTATAGTCTCCCATTGGAAGTTTGCAGTTTTGGTGCATGTTCCTTATTTCCATGCCTTACTTATCTCAAGGCAAATTAAGTTTTTGCTTTTTTTTTTTTTTTTTTTCATTTCACTGAAAATAAATTTGTTACCTTGGAAATGAAGTTTATTGTTAGCTGATTTAAGTGATATATTCGGTAATAGGAAATCAAATTCTATACACTCATTAGCTTTCATTTCTTCCTTAATGTCTTCAGAATGAAATTCGTTAATTTTAGTCCTCCGTGTTTGCAATAGTAACAGTAAAAGCTTATGACTCATATAAGTTGAGTATATGGATGTAACCTGTTCAAAGTGAGGAAATTTTAGCAAGATCATTATTGCTTTGCCGGAAATGTTATTTCCCCATACTTTTGCATATCTTGCTAACTGCCCTGGACTTACAAGTTTTCTGGTTCTTTGTGTTCTAGATGGCATAGGCAAACAAAGTCTAATCATGTTTGAGAACTTTTGGTGTGCATTGGGCATCCCTGTAGCCTTGCTATGTTAGGCAGCAGAAGTCAGGGAACCTGTGAAAACAACAGTTCAGCAGCCAAGGGATGAATGTGAAGGGCAGGACAACAAGGCTCTTGCACTACTAACATATGGACTAAATAGGTTGAACAAGTGGGGACAGATCCACACCAATTTTAGTAGAAACACAGATTTTGGAGAAGGAGGGACCAGCAATGGCTCAGGTTGTGCCTCAGAATTAATGATTGCATAGTTTTCTTTTATTTTGTGAGTTTTGAATGATCAGTTATGTTAGGAAAGGGTAGGTACTTGGGCATTTTTACACTTACTACAAATAATTTAATAGTATTTTAAGAGATTGATTGAGGCAGCTGAGGAAGGAGATGAAGAAGGAGTTGGAGTATCTGTGGATGTGGATTATCACAATCTTATTTTGGCTTTTGTTTTGTTTTGGCTTCCTGTGTCCAGTTGTGTCTCTTGAGCTTCAGAGGAGAACGTTAGCTCAGGCATCTAATCTATAATTATAAGTTTGAAGTCTGAGCTGGGGAGCTATAAGAAATAGAGGTCATGACAGAATTTCGTGTTATTTAGAAACAGCAGAAACGAAGCTTCTTTGTCTTTCTCAGTTATTTTTTTTCCCCCCAAATATGGCCAGGGAAGGTCCAAAACTCTAATGATAATAAGTATTCTTGGCTCAACATACCTGGGAAAGAGGGAATTGATTTCCAAAGTAGCATTTGTTATTGCTTTTGTTAGTTTATTGATTCGATTTATTTTTGATAAGAGTCTAGGTAGCCCAGACTGGTTGGAACTCATCTCCTCCTGCCTCGGCGTCCTGAATGCTGGGACTACAGGTGTGTGCCATCACTCAGATCCACAGATATCTTTATGAACACAACTGCACAAAGCTTCTTAATGATATCAGGCATCTGTCTGTCTGTCTATCACCTATGCAACATATCTATCATATCTATTTATCTATCTACGTATCTATCTAATCAACAGCCAATGTTGTTATTTCCAGGTCATATAATCTTACTCATAGGAAAGAGACATTTATGTTTAGGTTATTTGCTGCTTTCTGACCTTTCTTGAACTTATCTAGGTTTTCTAGAAATTTAAAATAAGTGAATGGCTTAATACAGTTTCCTGAATTATGCTTTCCTTATTAAAACAAATACACAATTATGGGTTAAGTTCATCACATAAATCAGGCTCCTGTGTCTGGCATATCAGGTGCTCTGCTCAAGATCAATAGTGTGCTGTACTCTAAAATCTCCTCATTTTCCTTCAGCTTGCATTCAGGTATTTTATAACTGCTTAATTACAACAATTCTAGGCATATTGTCAAAACCTTGAAATTGAATTCAGGGTTAAGAATTTGTTTTATTAGTTGTTTACATTTCTCTGTCTTGTATCTAAACAGAACTGCCCTGAGTTTATTCTCCAATCTCTTTATAGTGTGCTGTGAGAACATATTTCACTGCTGTGGGAGTGTGTTTCACGTGCCGTCTTGTTCTGTGGTAGCATGGCTCCCTGTGCTGTGGGTCTGCATAGCTTTACTTCTTGGCAGCCACAAAGATATCTTTTAAATAATTAGCATAATTTGCACAGCCATGTCAATTAATTATATCAATAGATGTCAAGAAGAGAGAATTCTGGTGGGATTTGGAGACTAGGAGTGAAGTGAGGTAGTTGAGGGGATGGGCTTTGTGATGGTGGGAAAGCACTGATAGAGTTTGGCAGCCGTGTATTCCTGTGATGGTAAGTCCACCTCACGGCAGACGCTAGCGAGGAACCTGCTGCAGTGTTTGAAGTACCAAACCCAGTGCATGTGTTCCAGCATTTATCTTCTCCTCAGCTACTTGAATCTTACTCAGGGTGGATAATCAATCTTTGTATTTTTATCTGTTACTGAAGTCAGTTTTGAGAGCATAGCTAATGTAGTCTTCTGGAAAGGACTGAAAACTGATTTAAGTCTTACCTCAGGTATAGGAATGTATAATGTACATTTTTCTAATTTTTTTTTAAGGATGGGTCTAATTTTTTTTTAAGGATGGGATATAAATATTAAACATTGAATGAGTTTTCAAGAAGTTAATTGAAACACAATACAAAATAGCATCCAGAGGAAGAATACCCCCTAGCTTTTTCAGTGAGTGTGGTGTGAAATAGCCTGTTCCTCTCATTAAACTGGATGGAAGTTCTTAGAACGAGGTCTCAGCCAGGTAACTCACAGTTACTTTCCTCCTCCTTCTCTATTCTTCTTCCTCCTCCTCTTCTTCCTCCTCCTCCTCCTCTTCTTCCTCCTCTCTTCCCACCACCATTACTTTTCTTGTTTTTCTGGTACCAAAAAGTTAGGATAATTGGGATAACTTGTCTAAATTGTGTGGACATTTTGTATATTGAGATTTTTTTTTTTTTTTTTTTGGGTTTTTCGAGACAGGGTTTCTCTGTGTAGCCCTGGCTGTCCTGGAACTCACTCTGTAGACCAGGCTGGCCTCGAACTCAGAAATCCACCTGCCTCTGCCTCCCAAGTGCTGGGATTAAAGGCGTGCCCACCACCGCCCGGCGTATATTGAGATTTTATTGATATATAAATCTGACTGGTTAAGAGCATTAAGAGTTTTGATTTACTGGGTGACTAGGTATTGTGATATCTAACTGTGAGAATGGTGGTTATTGCATGGGGCAAAACCTAGCGGGGCCAGGCCTAGAGCCGTGGAGGTGGTGGGCAGAGGCAGCAGCCAAGCCAACATCTGGGGGCCCCAGCCGCTGAGACTGCCAGCCATTGTTGAGCTTAGTAAGGAACATGGTGGCAGAGCTGGGAGCCAGCCAGACGCCTCTTTTTTAATATCTCCCCTCCCGCTACACTTGGTTTTGAATTCAGGATGCTATTTGCTCTCCTCTGCAGCCCAGTCAGACTTAACTTTGGACTCTTCCTGTCCCAAATATCTGGGATTACAGGCATATGTTATATAATTTATGTTACAGTTTTCATAATATATGATATAATTTGAATGCTTTTGATTTAACCATTCTACAAGTACTAAAAAAAAATACTTGATCCTTTTATTGTCTGCTTGCAAAGGTTATCAGAATTTCTCCCAAGTTTTCTTTTCAATTTAATGGATAAATAAATATTCCTCTGTGATGCTAGTAAAATGGCTGATAAAAAACAGGAACCAGCCTGTAATCTTCTCCTCCCCTCTATATGTTCAGGTTAGACTCTAGTGTAGTTGCATGAAGAAAAATGCTGTTTAGACCAGCTTGGATGTTGTGTTAGAGACAAAAATTCCAAAGCTATGTTTCTCACTGTCAGATGAGCCCATTCATGTGGCTGGAAATTACTAAGAATCATACTTGTGGCTGAAAACAGTGGTCCCGAATTGTCTTCTGGGTAAGCTGCTTCTGGGCTTGCTTTGGCTTTCTGAAGTGATGACTGGCGTCGATGAGAGAAGGTGTTAGTTTGTTGTCTGTGTGCCACACTAATGCCAGCCGACCCCAGCATGGTTTAAACTACGATTGTGTCATTAGTGCAGTTCTCCCCTCTCACTGATGTGTTCCTTCTTATGTTAATTATTTACTTATTTAGAGACAGACTATGTAGTTTTAGTTGTCCTGGAACAAGCTGACCTCGAATTCCCAGAGCTCACCTGCCTCTGCTTCCCAAGTGCTGGGGTCAAAGGTATGCACCACCATGCCTGTTTGATTTGTTCCTTTTTTAAGGGTAAGCATTTTCTTCTGCAGGAAGCACCCTGGTCATTTGGCCTTGGGGTTGAATTTCATGTATGGGATTTTCTTTTTATTTTGTGTTTGTGTATGTTCAAGTGAACTCACCTTTGTGTATGTGTAAGTTCTGTCACTTGTATTCCTGTTGACTCTACTATATCTTTTGAGACAGAATCTCTTTCTGAAAGAGTTCCTTGTTTTGAGTAGACTGCCTGCCTCAGTGCTGGGGTTATAGGCTGAACCATTATGCCAAGCAATTTTTATGTGGGTTCCTGGGGTCTGAACTCATGTCCTCATGTTACCATTTGGGCTTTGAGCTGGTTATTTCCAGATTTTTGGCATCTTACTCAATAATGAAATAAGGACACACAGATTGCAGAGATGCAATGAAACTTTATTCAGTTCAGAATATATTATCAGAGTGGCAGCAACCACATGAAGGAAAGTACTCAAGGGTCTTGATTTTTGTTTGGCGGGCATTTCCTTTTATAGCATTCAAGAGGAGGGGCCTGTGTTGAGAAGGGGTGCAGCATGGTGGTTCTCTGTTGTCACTGGCAGGCTTAACATATATAAGCCGTTGTTTACTACATCTCATGGTGCCTCTGGTTTTAATCATATACATTCCCAATTATGCATACACATAAGATGGTAAATAGTGGGTTTCCCTAAATGTTCACTCAGAGGATGAAGTTTGTCTTATTCTGTGTACAGTGAAAACTAGTCTAGCCTGGATCCACCCCCTACTTTTTACAAAGAAACTGTGCATGAATTGAGAGTTTTTGATGGTGTCCAAAGGAGGAAAAACTTACTATTGCTTGGAGTGGTGTGCATACATAATACAGCCTTTGGAACAGGTAGGGATCCTAGGTTGCCAACAGGGTGCTAGATGTATTGTTAGAAGGTGTGTGCACAGTACAGGCAGGTGTGAGTCTTAGGTTGTCAAATGCATTGTTAGAAGTTGTGTGTATAGCCCAAGCCAAGTGGAGTACTGGTTGCTGTGCTATTCATGTACTTACTGGACGGTCGCCCCAAAGCCATTCATATCTTACTGTTTTAGTTTGCGTATCTCTTCACTTTGCATTTACCTACTGGTAGTAATTAATAATTATTAGATGTACACATTTTTAAATAAAATCTTTATTGTTTTCTGTCTCTCACATTCTTCACTAAAAGGTAGCATGTGAGCCTTAGCTGTCTTTCCCTGATTCCCTAGTTCCTCAATCTGTCCCATTTTCAACCCACTCTTGGCTCTGCCCCTCCTATCTCTGGCTCTGAAGAGTCCAGTTCCAGGCTGCTGCCCATCTGGGCTTCCTCAGGCCAGTTGTCCTGAGACCAATTAATTCCCTCAGATCTTGAAGCAGCTAGAAGAAAGACGTTTCTAGAATATGAGGCCTGGAATTCAACCACTTTTTGAAGCTCCAGGTGGAAAACTTGCTCCCTCTAACGTGTTTCCTTCAAGCCACTGTGAGGTCCATCTAGATGGGGTTGGAGTGTCATGGGGCTCTGCTGGCTTAGCTGTGAGGAGATATGCCCAGGCCACTATGCAGAGTCAGACAGCTGGCCTTACTTCAAGCCAGAGCCCAAGAGGCCACTGAGGGCATAGGCCCAAAGGATCAAGAACATTGCTACTCTTTGCTTCCCAGAGCTTGTGGAGCAAGACCACAGAGAGTTGATCTTGTCTACTAAGACACCAAAAGAAGATGATAAGGACCAACAAAATACAATAAAAACTAAAGGAACTCTGATGATAACAACTCAGGTGGCCCTCCCTGTTCCTGCTCTGAGGTGAGAAGGTGGCAAGCAGGCAAGACTGGGTTTGCCCCTCCCTTCTCATGAAGGAAGAGCCCTACAGTTATATCAGTGCTCATCTCCTCCCCCACCTTAAATAAGGGCACTGAGACTCCAAGCCTGGCCAGAGACTGAGAAGGTAATGGTTACTTTGTTTGGGGGAAATGTCAAACACCCAGTTGCAGAACTGAGTTGTTCCTTGGTGCTGGGGTCTTCGTGATTTTTTGAGCACATTGAAGTGTACGGTGTTGCTCAGGAGCCTACGCTCACGAATCTGGAGATCCCTGCAGCAGGGCACATGCTCCTTGGTGCTTTCTGATGTGGTTATATGGAAACCTAGATGTCATGGGAAATGGTCCCTGCTGATGGCAGCGATCTCTGGATCTGCATCTCCATCTTCGTCCCAGGTAGAATCTGTCAGATCCTCCAGAACTGGAATTCTAGATTGTTGTGAGTTACCATGTTGGTGTTGGGAACTGAACCCTGTCCTCTTAACCATTAAGCCATCTAGCCATCTCACCAGTCCCAGCATTTGATAACTTTAATAACATGTAAGATTAACTGATGGCTAATATGTCACCAGATACCATATTAAGGACTTGTTGCTATTGGCATTTTAAGCTCTTAGGTGTCTTTACTTCCCTCCTTCTTTCCCTTTCTCTCTCTCTCTCTCTCTCTCTCTCTCTCTCTCTCTCTCTGTTTGGGTTGATTCCCCATCCACTCCCCCCCCCCCCCCCCGCCGTGCATGTACTTAATTACACCATTAGGGATTTGGGATGTTGAAGAGAACTCTGATGTCCGATTGAGTTGTTCAGGCTTTGGTACCTTGACCTGTATTGATGATTGTCTTTTTGGTTGGTCTGTGTGTGGTAGAGAGCCAGTGGTTTTTTGATTTTTGTTTTTTTTTTCCTTCCCTACAAGTAAACTAGCCAGGAGTCTGGGATTGTGGGTAACAGAATTGGCAGGCTTCTTATTTCCACTCCTATTGAAATTTCAGTATGGATTCTGCTAACACTGTCTCTGTGTAGGGACTTAGCTGGAGATCTTGGCTTCCAGTGCCAGACTGAATGCTTAGGGAAAAGCCTCCCATCTAGGGAGCCAGCTTTCTGGTTGGATGCCACAGCAGGGTGGTTTGCATGGGAGAGTAAAACATTCCTGGCATTTCTAACCTTTGCCCTAGGGATAGTGGCTTCAGTTGTCGGTGACTCTGTTGTCTGACAGCACTGTGCGTTCAGAGAGACAGTTGGATTAGTGTTTGACCATGATTGAGAAACATTTATTCACATAGCCTAAGAACTGCTTGAAAGATTGCTTCTCATAAAGGAGCCCTGTTCAGATCCTTTCAAGTTATGTGACTTGAGTAACACTGTGGTCCTGTCTAGTCCAGTCCTGTCCTGTCCTTTCCTGCCCTCCCCCCCTTTTCTTTTGTTTGATACAAATTATTGCTATGTAAGTCGGGCTGGTCTGGAACTCACTGTGTAACCTAGGTTGGACATGCACTTATTATCCTTTTGCTTCCATATTTTGAGTGCTGGGATTACAGGCGTGGGCCACTGTGCCTGGCTTCAACATCCATCCCCTTATGATTGTACCTCACAGTTTCAGGACCAAATGAAAGACAGCTTTAACTTGATGTGTTTTGGAATGTGAGATCTCAAGGAGTTCCAGCCGCTTCTGAAATCCTAAAATAATCCATTCTGATGTTTGGTTTTGATGGGTGTGTCTGTTTAAATATGTTGTTGAGTCTTTGACTTTCAGAATATGTCTCTTCATCTGTGGCAAGATCTCTGGTTTTCTGGAACATAGACAGCACCTTTATTACTTCAAGAGAGGTGGGCACAGCTGGTCACAGCACCTCAAAATGGAGACATTTCAAAGGTTCCCGACTTTTTTTCTGTGATATTTTCTCATTTATCTTACCCCCTCCATTTAAATTATAACTTCTCTTTTCAAACCATTCTTTGTTCTCTATTTCTCACACTCCTTATTTTCTTCTATTTTTGTGGGCTGCTGGGTCAGAAAGGAAGGTTAAGTACACAGTCTGCTATGTGGATGCTTGTTTTCTTCTGGTAATTGACAGTTAACTTGCATTCCGAGTGCTTATGGTCATGATTTCCGTCTCTGAAATGTTTTCAGGGTTTTAGAAATGCTAATCACTTGTACCTCCACTATATATTTTTAAAATTAATGTTTTGAGTAAGTTTTTTCTTTTTTTTATGGTGCATGGTAGATGTTTCCTCTCCTGGAGGCACCTGCTTAGTTTTCACTCCTTTTATGCTGATGCTACTTTAGGTGCTTGTATATTCTTCTGGATTCTTCCTTACCAACCAAATTGCATCTGCATAATACTCTAAATATACCTTGCTGATTTAACAGAACATATAGTTTGATGAGTACATGAAGAGCTCCAGAGAGAGCATATTCTAGATTTTTTTGTAATGCTGCAATGAGAATCCCTCATGTACATACCTAGTCTATTTCTGTAGGGCCACAGGGCCTTTCTGGTTTTTTTTGATACTTTAGTATGATCGTTGAATTACGACCTTCCTTCCTTCCTTCCTTCCTTCCTTCCTTCCTTCCTTCCTTCCTTCCTTCCTTCCTAATATAGCATTTCAGCTAAATTGGTTGCAGTTTGTATAAAAATCAGATGTAATTTACATATGGTAAGATTCAACTCTGCGTGTGTGTGTCTGTGTGTGTATCTGTGTTTCCTACTGTTGAACCCAGTACCCTACATGTGCTGAGCAAATACTGTACATCTGAGCCATATCCCCAGCTTCTTCTAAATGTAAATGTAAAAGTCTGTGTGTTTATCATATGGGTTTGTTTGTTTGGTTTTGGAAAAGTGTTTAGTGTAGGCCAGATGAGCCTTGAACTCTCTATGTAGTTGGGGGTGACTTTGAATTTCTGTTCCTCCTGCTTCCTCTCCAAAGTGATGATTACAAGCATATGGTGGTGTGTGTGGCACAGGGGTTGAACTCAGGACTATCTACTTGCTAGGCATGTATTCTAAAATCGAGCTACAGTTGTATTTGTTATGTTCCAGCATCTGAGGAACCGTATAGACCCGGTCACAACCAAAGACATTCCCAGCCTCCTGAAAAGTATCCTGTGTAGTTTTGTTGTTGTTGTTGTATTGTTTGTTTGTTTTTTTTAATAGTTAATCTTGCTAAGCCTTGTCTAGCAACCATTGATCTGATTTCTGTCTCTATGGTTTTACCATTTAAAAAGTGTTATATATGTTGGGCTGAGAAAATGGATGAGTCAGCAAAGTGTCTATTACACAAGCATGAAGACATGAGTCTGATCCCCAGCACCCATGTAAAAAGCCAGGCTGGTGCCATGTGTGTAGTCTCAGCATGGGGCCAGCCAGCCAGTGAGCTGTAGGTTCGCTGAGACTCCCTGCTTCAGAACAGTCAGGTAGAGAGCACCGCTGACTTCTCATAGTTGCTTTTCAATATAGTCACAGAAGCATGAAACCATCACCAAGGCTAATCTAAGAACATTTTTCATCACTGTGAAAGCAAACCAACCACCAGTCTTTCTGTCCATTTTTCCAATTTCCGGACATTTCATGTGCATGGAATGACTTAGTCTGTTTTCTAAAATAAGCAGCATGTTTCCTTGAAGTATCTGCAGTAGGGTACACATCAGTAGCTAATTCTTTTTAAGAGACAAATAATATTTTAGTGTACGAATATACTATGTTTTGCTTATCCATATCTCAGTCAATGGGCATTTGGGTTGCTCCTCCCTTTTGGCTCATAGGAATAATGCTGCTATAAACATTCGCGCCTGAATTTGCATTTTCTTAATGATTAGTGATTGGGTGGGCTGGCGGAGTATATAGGCCAGCGGTAGAGTTGTGCTTAGCATGTATGAGACCCTCGTTTTGACGTTCTGTACCAGAAAAATGGGGAAATTAATGATTGATTGTGAGAACCTACTTGTGGATCTATATCTTGTCTGTGAATATCATTCAGAGGTTTTGTCTCTTAATCTTTTACTTTGAAATAAATTCTTGTTTACAGAGCAAAGTTGCCAAGGTGATACAGAGGTCCGTTATGCCTGGTACACAGTTTCTTCTGTTAATACTTTAGAATATATTTATCAAAAGAAAGAGATTAATATTAGGCTGATAAGTAGTTACATTAAATTATAGACTTGGCGTTTACCAGTTCTTCCGGTAAAGCTTTGTGAGCTGGTCACCGTCCTTTTGGGATGTGGCTGCTGCTAGGTTGCCGGTGCCTCAGTGGATAGCCAGTTTCACACCCATGTGAATATGGAGAGCACTAATTGGACTCAAGGGGCTTGTTACCAACAAAAGGGAAGCATGAGGCTGGAGGGTGGTAGGTAGGGGGCACTGGGAGAGTTGGAGAGAGTTAATAGCGGGTGGTTTTGATCAAAGTACATTGTATATATGTACAGATTTTTCAGCAAATAGGTAAAATATTATTTAAAAAACATTTGGGAGCTGAGTATACTTTGCACCAGGATGCAGAGGCAGGAGGATTGCTACTTCTAAGCCAACCTGAATTACGCAGTGATACCTCATGTTAAAAATCAAAACCAAAAATGCTGGGTGTTTTTCCTTGATTTTTGAGATTATTTTTTTATTCTCAATGCAAGTATGTTATTAGATAAGAGGCTATGTTTTAAAAGGGAGTTGTTTTATTTATATATACATGCACACATATATACATATATGTGTGTATGTATATGTATTTACATGTGTCCTTGTGTTTTCCATGTGTGTGGGTGCCCAAGGAGGTGTTGGATCTCTTGGAGCTAGAGTTACAGATGATTATGTGCCACTTAACATGGATTCTGGGAACCAAACTCAGGTCCTCTGGAAGAGCAGCAAGTCCTCTTAACCATTGAGCCATCTATCCAGCCCCTAAAGACCAGTTTTTAATAAAAAAATATTTATTATTATTATTATTTTATCTGTATAGGCATATTTCCTACAAATGTGTCTGTGTAGCACACATGCATGCATGGGCCCCCTGTTTGACAGAAGACAGTATCAGGTCCTCCAGCACTGGGGTTAAAGACAAACTGCCATGTGGGTGCAGGGAAAATCTGGGTCCTCTGGAAAAGCAGCTAGTGCTTGCTCCTAACTGCTGAGCCTTGTCTAGCCCCAGTAAAGGCTACTTTTTAACTTGGAAAAAGTTCTGCAAAAATAATTTTATTTGTAACAGAGTTATTAATGATAGTGTTTTAAGTCAAAACAAATCTATACTTTAAATGTTGATTTAAATGAGTTAATATTAAAGGTTTGCTGTTTTCTTCAAGAAAAGTAAGTGAATTGTGTTCTAAAAGTTAGAAAAAAAATCCATATATTTTTCTCATCCAGCCTGGCTTTTGTCAGTGTATTTGTAAGGCAGCATTTTCTTGTGGAATGAATGTTCTATGATGTGACTTTTTGACACCCCAGGAGAATATCCATGGTAGGCGTGAGGCTGCGGTGCACATTCAAAGGGCCTGGGGGGTTTGGGAGTGCAGCTCAGTGGTACAACATGCGCATAGCATGCGTGATGACCTCTGCTCAAGGCCCAGCACGCATATAAAAACCTTTAAGATTGGTGTGGGGGAGGAAAGAGTCTGGCCTGGAACATTTGGTACTAAAACCAGACATTTTAAATTTTTTTCTTTTACTGTGAATGTCAGTACAGAAATATTTGTGCCTAGGCAGATGGTAGTAAATGTTTGCTACTCCTATGAGTTATTATAATATAAATCATTTAAAAATGTTCACAGGGGGTTTCCTTTGTGCCATGTTTTGTAGCTGCTGAGGATACAGATGCGACTGTCAGAAAGCCTGTTGTAGTCCCTAGTGAGGCAGCCACAGCCGCATGAGATGAGTATCCTGACAGATGCTAAGCTCTGTGGAGACAGTGCGTGGTAACAGAGTGGTCTTTGGATGAGGATTGAGTGCCAAAGAAGCCTTGTGGACAGAGGGCACAGTCTAGGGTGGGGATGTCTAGGTGGCCTCTTGCCTGATGAAAAATGGATACTTTCGGGCTAGGCAGTGGGTGGCAGATGGGAGGGAGACAGTGACATTGCTGATAGTAGGAGGTCTGATTATGAAGAGTTTTACTCTTACAGACTTTGTTGGTAGAGGCATTGGCAGGATCTTCATGAACTGCTAAATGAGAAGACATCAGTAGGAAAGGGCAGCAGTAGGGACGCTTATGTGCTGTCTTAGTTAGGGTTTTACTGCTGTGAACAGACGCCATGACCAAGGCAACTCTTATAAGGACAACATTTAATTGGGGTTGGCTTACAGGTTCAGAGGTTCAGTCCACTATCATCAAGGCTAGAGCATGGCAGCATCCAGGCAGGCATGGTGCAGGAGGAGCTGAGAGTTCTACATCTTCATCTCAAGGCTGCTAGTGGAAGACTGGCTTTCAGGCAGCTAGAATGAGGGTCTTAAAGCCCACACCCACAGTGACACGCCTACTCAACAAAGCTACACCTCCCAATAGTGCCACTCCCTGGGCCAACCACATACAAACCATCACACGTGCTGATACAGTTGCCCTTGTGACAGCAAGTAGGATAAGCAGGAGAGTCACTTGTGGGATATGTAATGGAGGCAGCACAGACAAAGATACTAGATTGGGGTGTGAGAGAAAGATGGCTTAAGAAAGACAGACCTGGTGGACAGACGGGCGTGCCAAGCACTGGAGAAGAGGCCTTCCCCAGATCAAGTGGAATGATGGTAAACCAATTTAGTAAAGTAGAATTTGGGACTCTTCTTCTGAGTCTAAAGAGAACTGGTCAGGTATGTGATTGGGAGTTTACTGGGCTAGAGACTTAAAGCCTTTTAAGTCAGACCTGGCTTCTGCTCATCCTTAGAGAAGTCTTCATCTCAGAGCAACTTGGTGTCTGGCAGTGCAGTGACGTGTGTGAGGCTGACTAGAAGTACACATCTAAGCATTGTTTTATGCAATTTCCAGCTTATTCTCAGTTCTGGTGGTTGAAGGGCCATCTGTTATTGTAAACGAGCTTGTGTAAGATAAAGTGCAACTTTACTGAATCATGAGAAGGTATGATGACCCCTGTTAAGCTGACCTTTCTGGAGCTGTGTGGGCATGTAGAAAGGCTAGCTAGGATGCTGCTGAGGAGCTGGGGAAGAGGGCTGCTTTTAATTTAGGACAGCTTGTCGTCCTTAGTAGCGCTTCTTGGTTTTCTGTGTTTGGGCTGTGTGAGAAATTGGATTTATATGCACTACAGGTTGTTCGTAATCTAGAAAAGTAATGATTTTGGTAGTAACTATTTAGTTGTGTTCAGTGCACCTGGAAATCCCTTGGAATGTATTATTTAGTGCAGTTCCAGGACTTATGTTGATTTAAGAGATGTACTGTGTTGGTCTGCTTGGGTTACCATTACAAAAATGCCATAAATTGGTTGACTTAAACAACAAAAATTATTTTCTCCCTGGTTTTTGGATACTGGACCCTCATGCAGGAATCTGAGCAGTTCATGTTGTGGAGAGGGCCTTTGGCCTGCTGTGCGGACTTCTGTGTGAGGTACATATTCTTTCCTTTGCTTGCAGGTGGATGGAGGGAGGAAGTGTGAGAACAAGTTTTCCAGTGTTTTTCAAAAAGAACAATAACCCCACAGAACGATTATCACACTATTATGATCTCAGATTTCCCCTCTCAGGCTCCTACCTCCAAGGATGATCACTTCAAATATGGTTGCCCAGTCAGGGCTTCAAAGAAATGGGCATTATAAATACTATAGTAGCAGTTTTAAATATTGCGGTTCTTTAGCATTTCCCATGTATGAAAGTGAACAAGTGGCATGTTTTTTAGGGGTTCATACTTTAGGCCTTCTACTAGGAAACGGAAGTGAGTTAGTGAAAAATAATGCAGTTGTGTCCTGGGTAGGCACTCTAAATTTCTGAAGTGCTCACGAAATCGTTCATTTGTAATTAGCATTCAGTTAGTGTGCATTCAGTTAGCATTCAGTTAGTCTTAAGTTCTTAAGTAGGGTAAATGTACCCACATACAGATTCAACTGTTATTAATTTGCATAGCATTTTCGTGTTGTAATTGGCCTTCACACACACTGAATTACTAATTAGTATAATCCTGATGACTATAGTTTAATTTTATCACAGAATGTGGCGTGTTACATCAACTATAAGTTTTCTCTGGGGACGTACTTTTTTCCAACTCTTATTGGAAATAGATTTTTTTTTTCTCACTTAATACATCCTGGTTATAGTTTCCCCTCCCTTTACTCCTGGAGAGATACTTGAACAGGAGACGTTTGTTCTTAGAGGTTTATCACTGTTTCATCTCAGTCAATACCCTGCTGGAATGAGTGCCCAATCTCATCTGGGAAGATAGAGATGGGCTCACCCTACCACACACTCGCAAAGATGTAAAACAGACACTCGTACATCGAATCATCTGAAACCAGGCATACAAAGTATTTCCTCCTTTTGTTTTTATTTTTGAGACAAGATTTTATGTGTCCTAAACTGGCCTGGTTTGTTGAGAATGAGCTTGAACTTCTGATCTTGCTGTCACCTCCCAAGTGCTGGGATTACAGTCTCTGCCACTGTATCTGGTTTGAAGTGTTCCATTTTTCTTAGAAAGTAGGAAGGGAGACTTCATATTTTAGTGTCCAAAGCTAGAGTTGTGTGTGCTGTATGTTTAGTTTGGCCATAGTTTTCCCTGCCACATTGAATATAGTTTTATCTTTCAGCATTTGAAACACACGCAGTTGTGTGAGAAGAGGGAGCAAAATGGCACATCTGGTCAGACTCCTGGTGTCTCAGGGTTTACTGCTGTGAACAGACACCACGGTGACCAAGGACAACATTTAATTGGGGCTGGTTTACAGGTTCAGAGGTTCAGTTCATTATCATCAATGCAGGAACATGGCAGCCTCCAGGCAGGCATGGTGCAGGTGGAGCTGAGAGTTCTACATCTTTATCTGAAGGCGGCTAGCAGAATACTGACTTCCAGGCAACTCGGATGAGGATCTTAAAGCCCACACCCACACTGACACATCTATTCCAACAGGGCCACGCCTTCTAATAGTGCCAGTCCCTGGGCTGAGCATATACAAATCATCATACCCAGTGTAATCTCTGAGTAATGGGGCTTCTGCTTTGTCCATAAGATTGAGTTCCCCCGCATTGAGTCTGCTGACGGTGTTAGGAAATGGACTTCTATGAAGGAGCAGAATTTCTGTATCTGTGTGGTATCCCAAGGGTGTATAAAGTTGTCTGAGATCACTGAATCACAGATAGCAGGGTGAATGTATAGGTCATACAGCTCTACATTACAGTCGGTTCATATGCTTTGAAAGGATACCTGTTGCCGGGCAGTGGTGGCGCACGCCTTTAATCCCAGCACTTGGGAGGCAGAGGCAGGTGGATTTCTGAGTTCGAGGACAGCCTGGGCTACAGAGTGAGTTCCAGGACAGCCCGAGCTATACAGAGAAACCCTGTCTCGAAAAACAAACAGATAAACAAACAAACAAACAAAAAAAAAGGTACCGTTAAATGTACACAATTATTTAATAAACAAAATGGGCAGTATGAAAGTTCTAAATGAGTGAAGCTCTTGGTAATGTCAGGCACAGCTTTAGTGAATCAATTAATCCGCTTTAGTCTCAGTAAGTCAGTGTACATATTGACACCTGGCCCTGCCACATGCTAAGCATTTATGAAACTGAGTGCTAGGAACCGAGATCATTGCATGGTACAGGGAGCCTGTAGCGCAGGACCATGCTTGCAGGATTCCTGCTGTAGTGTGAGCGTGCAGTGTGCTGATGCAGAAGAAATAACACCTCAGAATGCAGTTAAACGGCACAAAGAAAGGGTGAAGCGAATCTTGCCCTGTCTCCTGCGCTTTGTTCAGTCTATTTCAGATAACTCTTCAACAGTTTGATGAAATGCATCCTGTAGAGTAGAAGATTCTAGAGAATTTTGAGCATCGTTTCCTACACCATCAAACCACCTCCCCCCCCCCCCCTTTTTTTTTTTTTTTTTTTCGAGACAGGGTTTCTCTGTGTAGCCCGGGCTGTCCTGGAGCTCACTCTGTAGACCAGGCTGGCCTCGAACTCAGAAATCCGCCTGCCTCTGCCTCCCAAGTGCTGGGATTAAAGGCGTGCGCCACCACCGCCCGGCTCCCCCTTTTTTAATGTGCCAGAGATCCAGGACACTTGCTAGTTAAGACCTCTCCCTCTGAACTGCATTGTACCCCACATGGTGGAACACTTCCACTTTTTTTTGTTTTCTTAAAGGGTTTACTTTGTCAATTCCAGATCCTTAAATCGCAAGGACACTGAGCTCAATAGTGTCCTGTCCCTTTCTGTTGGTGTGTAAGATGTAAGCGGTTTGGTGTCATCAAGCGGGCAGTGAACAAAGCTGAACGAAGGCTTCTGCAGCTGTAAACAGCTCTGCATCCTGTTGATTGAACAGAAATACCTCAGTGAATGTGTGTGCGCACTAAAAATAGATTCCTTCAGGTTTTTGTTTTTTTCATTGAACAGGAAGAGAGGAATCCGGCAAACAGGAATTGCTGCTGAGAGATGGGTTGAAGGGAAGATGGGAGAATGAGCTGCAGCTCCCTGCTCACTGCTGTGGGAGGAGACCTGAGCGTTGCTAGCACTGCATGGTGCAGCTGACAGGATTTGGAAGTTATTTCAATTGATCTCCACAGATTAGGCAATTGTGTTTAGTTTTAGTAGTCTCAGTGTTTATGCTGTGAGGAGATGCGGTTCATTGTCTTAGTTTGTTTTTGTTTAGGCTGTGCTGGAACTCACTGTGTAGATCAGGCTGGCCTCAAACTTACAGGGATCCACCTGCTTCTGCCTATTAAGTGCTGGAATTAGAGGTGTGAACCACTATGGCTGGTTTTGCTTGCTTGTTCTTTCTCTCTCTCTCTCTTTTTTTTTTTTTTCAATTTCTTTTATTACATTGTGTGTGTGTGTGTGTGTGTGTGTGTGTGTGTGTGTGTGTATGAATGAGGCTCTTGTGGAGGTCAAAAGAAAGCTTGCAGGAGTTGGTTCCTTCCTTCTATTATGTGGGTCCCGGGGATTGAACTCAGGTTGTCAGGCTTGGTGGTGTCTTTACTGGCTGAACCATCTCCTCCCACCCTCTTTGTTTGTTTCTGTTGTCCTTTTATGTAGTCAGGTTGGTCTCACTCATAATCTTACTGTGTGTGATCACAGGTGTGTGCCACCATGACTGTTTTTGTTTTGTTTTTTTATGAAAATACTGTTAATTTAGTATTGCTAGTAAAGTCTCAGTAGTGAGGTAGCCATCTTTTTTAGTGTTTGCATACATATGTTCAAGAAGGTTGGGAAAGTAGCAGGTGAGATACTTACTAAAAAGCTATTTGTCTTCCCAGAAATCAAGCAAAAAAACAGAAGAAAAAAAATCAAAACCCGAGACATCTTTCACTCTGGAGCAGGTGGTTTTAGAAGTCACATATTAATCCCACTAATACTGCCATTTCTAAAATAACTTTGTGATGTGTCTCTTGTAATCACCAGATGTTAGGTTGTGGTAACAGCTCCACGTGTTAAAAACACCGAGCATTCAGGGTTTGCTGCAGTCTGGGGAAACAACTGGATAAATAGGGTGGTAGCGTAGAGGACTGTTGTAATGATGGGGAAGCTGCTTGAGAAGCCGGCAGAGTCAGCTCCAGTAGATGAGATAGGAAACAGTAGAAGAAAGCACTTCACTTATCAGGGCTGGGAGGAGAGAGTCACCTGTTGACCATGTTATTTCATTCCTTAGGCAAATCTCAAGCATTGATGTTGAATCAGAGCGTAGGTAAGCATTCTCTCCAAGTATTCAAAACCATTTTAAAGCACTATGAAGAAGACTCCCTACTGTGTGTACATTCTCTAGCACCCTTTCACACACTTGAGGCAGTCTCATGATGCTTAATTACCTATTTTAAACAAATGGGATCATTCTGTGTATGTAGCTTTTACCCTTACGTATTTCTGTCAGTTGATTCAGAGGTGAGCCTCCTGCTGACCTCTGAATGGGTATGCAGCCTTCTGCACATTGTTCTGCAGCCCTTAAGGTGGATGGTTAACTATTTTCACAGACTGAGTCTTCACACACACACTGCTGTGTTGTGAATATAACCATGTGCATGCATGCATTTGTAGATTCCTTTGTAGATCGTGTTCTATTGATCTGAAGAGACACTATGACCACAGCAAGTCTTATGAAAGGAAGCACTCAATTGGGGGCTTGCTTACAGTTTTAGAAGTTTAGTCCATTATCATTATGGCAGGGAGCACAGTGGTATGCACACAGGTGCTGTGACAGTATCTGAGACCATTACATCCTGATCCACAGACAGATAGACACATACACACACAGACACACACACACACACACACACACACACACACACACACACACACACGGGGGGGTGGTGGTGGGGGGGAGAAGCAGAAGAGAGACATACAGAGAAAGGCAGAGACTGAGTGAATGACTGGGCCTGACTTGGGTATTTGAAACCTCAAAGTCCACTCCTAAGTGACACTTCCTTCAACAAGGCCACATTTCCTAATCCTTCTAATCTGTTCTCACAGTTTTACTCCCTATGAGTCTAAGGGGGCATTCTCATCCAAGACACTGCATACATAGATTATGTGAGATGATTATGGATTCAATTCCTAGTAGTGGAATTACAAATGTGTATGCATATATTTAATATTTTGATAGATATTGCCAAATGGTTCATGGAATAAGCAGTGCCTATTTATATTTCTACTAACAGTTTGGAAAAATCCATCCCTGCAATGAATTTTTATTAAACTTTCAATTTGGCTGATCTGAGAAATATATGTTAGATAGCATTTCCTTGATTGTGAGTTTGAATGTATTTTCCTATTTTTTACTGGATGGTATTAAAAGGTAATTTCAATTATTTATCTCATCCAGAAATACCTATTTTCCTTTTATACAGAGAATGTTATTTAGAACAGTTTTTAAAGTGGCTCAATTTGGTATTTATTTTTCCTTCCTTTGATGTCATTTAGAATCCCCAGATCATATAATATCTTGCTTTTTATTTCTTTCTTCTGCTATAGTCAGAAGATAATCAATTTTTTTTTTTTAAACTTTGACAAGTGAGGACCATTTTCTCAGATATATTGGAACCCAGTAGATTTCTGATGAAACCAATAAGCAATTTATTTTGAAAATAAATTATGGGATGGAAAATCCTACAGGCACATTGGCAAGTAGTTTGAGGCAGATGATCAAATATTTCAGTTCTATGTCTACATTTCGTGAGTCAGTTTCACACAACAGCTGCTGTGGGGGAAGGGCTGACTTAACTAGAATACTTTATGATTCGTTCAAAAATCGAAAAGAAATGTATTTGGTTGCTAAAGGCTAAAGCGTATTGCTTAATAAATAAGAGATCATTTAAAACAATTCTATAGTTTTCTTTTTTTAAATTTCCAGTATTTTAAAATAGTTTTCTATCTTAGCAATTGTAATATTTGATAACAGTTTATGGCTTCTTTCTCGTGCCAGGGCGTGTGTTAAGGCTCTATGGGACCACCTTTGCTGTGCGATGGCCATCACCACCCTTCAGAGGCATGGAAGCACAGTGGTTGGTTAGGCTGCTGCAGTGTTCAGAGGTGGGGCTGGTGGACAGACTCGAGAGCAGTGTGTAAGCCAGGCATGGTGATATATCTCTGTAATCATAACACATGGATGGTTGAGGTAGGGGGCTAGTCTGAGCTCCATAGTGAGATGTTGTCTTAAAGAACAAACCGATACATAATAAAAAACTCAAACCAAAATGGTTTTCAAGCACTGGGAGAATGGATCCAAAGACTAGGGAAGGGGTGTACATTATTTGTTCACTGAGCCGATTTTATTAACATAAATATTATAAAAACAATTCTTATGCACTTTTCATAATTCAGGAGGATTTTTCCTTCCTATTTCTATTTCCCCTAATCTCCCTATTTCCATTTTTCCTAATTTCGCTTTGGAAAAATGTTGGTGTTCCTTCTACTCTTGGCATAAGCCTTTCTGTGTAGTCTTGGGGGTCTGTGGAATATGTGTATATTAAGCCTTGGTTCGGGAGCTGTGGAGGTGGCTCAGTGGTTAAGACCATGGCTGTGCATTTGAGAGGACTAGAATTTGGAATCCTTCAGCCAACATAAAATGCTGAGAGTGTGTGTGCCCACTTTTTATCCCAGCACTTGTGTGGAAGAGACAGTGGACACCCTGGCTAGCAAGACTAGCTAAGTGGGCGAGCTGTGGGTTTAGTGAGATACTGTGCCTTGTAAATACAGTGCCGTGCCGACCTCTGCCCTCCACTGGTTTCCTATGTCACATATATAGACTGTTCTGTGTGAAGAGCTTTGAGCTGTGTCATCAGTGTGGTTACCTTTACAGTCACCACAGCTGCAGTCAGACATTGTGTCTTTATAATACTGATTATCAAGGAGGATTTTCAAGATTGTCAGAATGACTTTTTAAGAACAATTGTTTTCTTTTTTTTTCCCCGCCCCCTGGTACTGTTTCACAATGTAGCCCGGGGTAGCTTTGCCATGAGTCAGTCTTCCTTCCTCTACCTCCCAAGTGCTGAGATTTACAGGTATCCAGCACCACGGCATCCAGGGCCTCTGCATGCTCAGCAAGCATGCTACCAGCTGAGTTGGTTTTAAGATTAATACATATATACCAAGTATGTACTATGTCTGAAATCCCGTGTTAGATTGTGGCTGTGAATTTATAAATGATTCATGGGACACCCTAACTTTCATGGATTCACATGAAGTACACAATGCAAAATGTTGAATAATTAAGATGGCCATTGGCATATTTTGTTAACCAAGCAGGGATTGTATTAAATCCCACTGTTTCTTTGCCAGTTCAGCCTTGTGCTCTGGACCCTCAGGACAGCAGTTGCCTTCAGTGCCTCGTCTCCGTAGGACGCCGACTCTTCTGACCTGTGTTTTCCTTGACAGTTTGAGGGTTAGTGGTAGATACCCATCCGTTAGCATTTCTCTGATGGTTTCCTCCTCACTGGGCTGTGGTTATGGGCGCTACTGAGACCACAGATACAAAGAACCGATTCCGTCACGTTGTTGGTGCAGACCTTGACTGCTGGCTGAGTTAGCACTTGTCAGGCCTCTTTCGGAACATGCCCTGACCAGAACTTCTGTTCTTTGGATGCAAGTCTCTCAAGGGGTGGAGAGTTAAGCTTCCTTCCTGGAGGGAGGGTGGAACATCTGTACAGACTGCAGGACTGTATCTGAATGCCGTGAACTAGATTTTAGTCATCTCTGCATGGATTTGGGCACAGTGACTCTTTGAATTATAACCTTACATGATACTTCTCACATTTTCCCAGCCCTTTCAGCTCATTCCTGTCCACGAATCCCCTAGTTCTTCTTCTGCTGTCAAGTGTTGTAGGCTCAAAGTTCATCCCTGGAACCAGGCAGTTCTTGGAAGAAGTCAGCTTCTTTCCAGCACCATGGTGCAGAGAGTGTTGTTGCTTCAGGGATGTTCCTTCTAGCAGCCCCTCACAGAGCCAGAAACAAATGTGCACAGACTGACATGTGCTAAGTGTAGGCACTTGTGCTATCAAGGCCTGCATGACACTCCTTATTTTTAGTTCTGTGCTGACAGGTAGCTAGTTTAGGACCCCACCCAGTGGGCAAGAACTTGTCATTGAACTGAATTCCCAGGCAGTGACTGGAGTTTTGAAGCTTCCCCAGGTGGTTTTGATTTGGAGCGTGGTCAGTCAATCTAGCAAAATCAGCAAGTTCCATGCCAAAGAGAAATGCTGTACCAAAACCAAAAAGGTGAACAGCAACTCAGACAGCATCCAAGGTCCTCTTGCCTCCGTACACATACATACAAATGTACACATACACAACTGCAAACACACACACATTTGTAAACACACACACACCCCAAGAAAGTGGTCTATATACTATGTGTTTATAAAAAGCTATATAATTGGTTTCTGGGACAAATAAAATGTTCCTGTGATTCTGAGACCACCTTCACACTCCTATCACTAATTTCTACCAAAGCAGAACTTTTCTCCATCCACTTGGTCTAATGCACTGTTTCTTTTCAACCCTAATTTCTATGTTAGGGGAGGGGTGCACATGTATGCAGGTGTATGCACTTGCCACAGTACATGTGGAAGTTCGAGGAAAACTTGAGGAAGTCAGTTCTCTTCTTCCACTGTGTGGAACCTGGGGATTGAACACAGCTTGGTGGCAACTGTCTTTACTTTTGGAGTGATCTCACTGCCCAAATGTACAATTCTTAAGCAGCAAGGAACCTGACTGAATCTAGAGTCGAATCTTCCCTCAAGCAAGTCACCAATCTCTGTCTGTATCTGACTCCAAATATGTATAAAAATGCTTTTCTGGGCTGTGCCTGTGTTGCAGTCCTGTAATCACATCCTGAGACAGGATCCAAGTTCAAAGCCCTCTTGGGCTACAAAGTCAGTTCAAGCCACCTTACCTCAAGATTGAAAATTAAATGTTGGGCGTGGGGTGCTGAAAATGTAGGAGGCTCTAAATTCAACCCCCAGTATAACAAGAAGGAAAGAAGAAAAGAAGGGAGGGAGGGAGGTATGGAGGGAAGGAAGAAGTGCTTCCACTCCTCCTTAGATAACAGAGGAAAAGCCACACAACAGAGGCTCCAGTAAGGGAAGGAACCAGCTACTGTTAGTGTCCTTCCTAAGTCCTACCTGCCTACTACAGACTATCAGTCTCCTACTTAGCCCACAGAGAATTCTGGGTCCTTTGGAGTGCTAGGAGAGAACACTCGTTTCTTTCAATTATAAGGTCATATATTAATAACAGTGGGACCCCAAGATCCTAGAGCTAGAAAATCCCAACTTACAAAAAAAACCCACTAGTGTCTAAAGGAGTAAATCAATCATCTACTAAAAGGTAAGTCTTTATCTACTAGCCAGTGTGCATGCCCTTGCTGGCTGCAGTACTTAGGGACTGTGAGGATTAGGAACAGTGTAACAATTAAAGCACAGTTCTTTGTTTCCTCAAATACTAAACAAACAGCCAACATATACCCTTCCTTCCACGTACTGAAATGTGTTCACCTTTTTGTAGGTTGGCTAATTCTTAATGGCATTTAAAATTAATCCTTTATGTATAAGTTTACATAGCATCCTTCCTGGAACACCCTACAATTTCTTCTAAAGTCTAGATCCTTTCTTAAAAGAAACAGCACAATTCAATGACAGGGTTTGGGGGAGGGGATGCTATACATGCCAGGAAAAGCTCAGCCCTCTTGTGTTGACAGTTCCTCACCATATAAAGCCACTGGAGGCTCAGTTTAAAGAAAAAAGATCTAAAGAAAAAGATCTCTCTAATCTCTAGCTATATTCCTAAATTACTGAGCCCTGTCATCCTCATCCAGGAATGGTGGTACATGCCTATAACCCTAGCACTTGAAAGACAGAGGCTAGACAAGACTACTAGCCAAATCTTGACTCTGGCTCCCCTAACGCCTTACCATATAACATATGCACACACATACATGGACACACAAACATGCACATATGCACACACACATACACAGTTGACTGATTTTGATATTTAATAATAATGCATCCTCAAAATTAGTATTACCTGACTAGCTAGTAAGTCTTTCATCTGCGTTATCTGTAAAATAAGGAACAGTGGTCCTCAGACCGTTCTTGCTTTACATTATGGTTATTTTAAGACCTTGTATACAGACCAAAGGTCAAAGAGAAGATTTAGGAAGTTTCGTTTAGCACCAGTCACTAATATGTCAGAGTTAAGCCTCACTAGAGGAAACCCATAGCACTGACAAGTTGTGAAGAAGGTTCACGGGCCAAATCCTGGTGCTTAGTGTTGGTCACAGAAATGAAAAGAAAATTGCACTTGCTTCTCAGGGGCTTCTGGAAGCTGCTGTTCTGCCAAGGAGCTATAGCGCTGTACTCAGCTTCCTTCCAAGTCCACAAAGCCCTGGGAAGAGCACCCAGCCCGGTGTCTAGCTACATGGTAAATAAAATGAATCAATGTCTCAAGCACTCAGTTTCTTTCTGTCTAAGAAACTCAAAAAACTGCTAAAGGCGTGACGGGTTCTATCCAGTAGTTTTAGTTTTCTGTTTTGATTGACAGTCAACCGCTTACCCGTTTCTCTGCTTTCCCTTGTTTTGACTAGCTTAGGACAGCACTTCTCAACCTGTGGGTCACAACCCCCTTGAGGGTTGCATATCAGATATTTACATTGTGTTTTATAACAGGAGCAAATTACAATTATGAAGTGGCAACAAAATACTTTTTGAGGAACTGTTTTAGAGGGTCTCAGCATTAGGAAGGTAGAGAACCACTGGAAGTTTAGAACTTCCTAGACTCTAGGAAATTAAGAGAAATGAATGTTTTGGCATTTCTTCTGTATGGCCTTGAACAAAGGTGGAAATATTCAACAATGTACACTTGTCTTAAGCAGAGTTAATGGGAAGGGCTGAGCTTCTCTGTAAGAAGTTTCAGGTAGGGAAATAAGTGGTGCTATCTGTGTCTCTGGTGGGGCAGGACTGGGCATTATTTTGTTGTTTCCTACTTGAGTCAATTCTTTATTGACGTCAGAAGTTTCTGGAATCCGCGTGTGTGATACTGCATGAGGCAGGAAAGTTCCATGTGTGCGTTTTCATACTTTTCAGGGACTGAAACCATGATTGGGCACAGGCAGGCTGAGGCCACAGCTGATTAGTAAATGTACCCTGTGCCTCACAGGACACTCGTTCTTAAAGAGCAGTGAAAAATCAATGTATTTTATTTATCGTTTATGATTGCAAAGTGTAGAGGATGTAAGACCAGCTTTATTACCTTTGTAGTGTCATTGCTCTAGAAATTGAGAAAAGTACTCACAGAGAAAATACCAGGTTTTTTTTTTTTTTTTGGTTTTTGGTTTGTTTGTTTGTTTTTTTGTTTTTGGGAAGTCAACAGTTTAGGTTATCAGGCTGAGTAATTTTCGTTCATAATTTCTCCTTCCTTGCTCTCTCAAGATTTGAACTTACATATATCTGTTATCACCAAGTTAGTTATGGCACCCCGTAGTGTCAAACTCATAAAAACCAAGCAATATGAACATCTGCCTTTAATATACTGGAACATCAGAAAGCAGAGGCAGGCCAACTAACAATGCTTGCTTTCAGGTCACAGTTCTCTTGGTTAAAAAAACAAAAACACAAACACATACACAAAAGTGGGATGCTGTGTCCTGCTAGAAAATAAGTACCTATGGGATTGTGTTTATTAGAAATACAGTTATTAATAAGAAAGAGTTGCCATAGGCAGAGTGCATTCTAAGCCCGGAAGTTGGGCTTGGCAAAAAAGGTTACATAGAATTAAACAACTACAACAATCCCCTAGAACAACTCTTCGGTGCCCAGACATGCTAGGATATCTGTGAACTATCAGAGTTGATAGGTGGTTTAAAGAGGCAGTTCCATTTTTGTGCTGGACAGGACCTGATGTGTAAGATCTAATTGGAAACAGAAACTGTTCTTCACATAGAGGATCTTGAATTAACAGAGTCGGAAGGAAAGGAAGAAATTTTATTCTGGATATTTGTATGTTGGTAAGATACAGTTTAAGAATGCTAGATGATCTCCATCTATCACCTGTGCGGTTTGGGCCAAATTAATGTCTGAAGTCACATACAAAATGGAGCATTGAAAGAATCTCCTCATAAGACCCCTCCTCAGAGATCAAAAGGCATCTTTTCAAACAGGTGGCGTTTATGAGTTCAGCATCATCGAAACTATTCATTGAATTTGGCATTTGGGTTTTACACCACTGAATATATTAACAATATGCTTGATGAGAAGAGTTATGGAAAAGTAGAAAAAAATCCTAAGCAAATAACCTTCAGCATATACATTTTATGTATAAAAATATTTATATGTACATATTTTATATACAAAATTTGTAAATATAAAAATATTTAAAGTGTTAATTTTCTCTTATTATTGATGTTATGGCCACCCCCTTTATGTGGCTCTGGAGACTGAACCCAGGGCCTTGTGCAAAGCAGGCAAATGTGCTAAAACTATTCTCAGCTCATGTCTACTTTAAGCATAGCGAGGAAACCATGGAATCATTACTCTTTATAAATTTGACATAAAAACCAAACTTTGAAATCCTGAAGTCAGCTTACTGCCAGCATGCCTCATGCTGGTTTTCTAAAATGGATAAGAGACACTTAAATGTATTTATTAACATACACAAACATTTAAAAAAATCTAATTTGAAGAAGGAAAATCCTGGTATCACAGGGCTACATCACAGATTTAATTAGCAAGTATATCAGGAATGTGGGACCTTTGATAAGGTACCCACTTGGACACTGTAGGAATCCAGTGATTTCTTCAAAAGTTCTTTACTTCCATTTCCCCAAGTAGGAGAGTTAAGTCAATTCTGCTTATAAAAAAAGTGCAGATTCCTGGGCAGGTCAGTGGTTTAGTAAAGAAGGGCCGAGGACCCATGTAACATAGGAGGCTGGTGGCTTTAGTGCTCAGTTGCCTGAGGAGGCATTTCAACTTGGCATGCAGCTGGAATTGTTGCTGCTCACTTTATTTGACTCTTCCAGATTCTTGGTTTATTCAAGGTGAAGAAAAGATACTCTGTAGTTGTTCCTCATTCCTGGATGCTTGGAATGTCAAGAAACATTTGCAGACACCATTAACCATGAGGCTAGGATGGCAGCTCTACCCTTTCCTTGTAGGAGTCTCAGCTGCATAGAGCTGAATGAGAGTGAATAAAATTGCTGTGTCACAATGGTGGAAAAGCTGGATGGTTGAGTGGCAGCTAAAACCTAGCAAGAAAGCCATCTGCCAGGGTTGTTGCCAAGTAAGTGGGAGAAAGCATCAGAGTATCACCCACTGTTGAGGACGCTCCCAGGTTAGTTGTTTATTGAGTTCTTTACGCTATGGCTGGCAGCTGGAAGCACATAGGTCCTTCCAGGTTTCAGAGCCAGGCCGTTGATTCTGACCATGTCTGGGAGCCTAGATGAATAAAATAGCTTTGAAAAGAAAGTGTTTTTACAAGATCTCATGTGTTGCACTTGATGTCTGTCATTTATTTGTGAAAAGGAGTTCTTCACTAGTTCCGTCTTCAGGAGGAGGGAAACCTCTGGAGACAGCAACCTCTATCTCTCTATGGCTTTTCCTTCTTCCTCCAGATGTCAACTTTCTCATTTGGGTTTCCAAAAGAATCCCAGTGTTTCTGGTGCTAGCGGTGCCTTGTCTTAGGAGGGAAGGCCATCGAGTGACTGATGATGCAGCTCCTTTCGTGATTGCCTGCCTTGACTTTCCTCAGTGATGCACTGTGATCTAGTTGAAAGTGTAAGCCAAAAAAAAAATCCTTTCTTCTCCAAGTTGCTTTTTATCACAGCAACTAAGGAGCAAACTAGGAAAGAAGGAAAGAGCTCTCTATGCTCCTTTTCATCTTACTAGATTTGTGTGATAATAATTTGTCATTACTGAGAAGGATAAAAGTTTGCCAACAATATTTTTAGAATTGGATCTGAGAGCCTCAAAGAAACAGAAGTTGTCCTTGTCTATTTTAGTTCAAGTTTCAAAGTGTTTTTGTTTGTTTATTGTTTTTGTTTTGGAATCTTGCTAATGTCCCTTTCCTTTACATCGGTTGACAGCTGATAGCAGTAGCTGTAGTGGCCAATTGTAAGTGCTTCATGGATCTTACTGCATTTGGTCCTCATAGCAACACTGTATACAAGGCTAGTTATCATCCTTATCTATCCACAGTGGGATGTGAGGATGGAGGTGGTAAGTAGCTCTCTCAGAGCTCCTCCGTAGTAGTCAGGACTTTACATAGATAGCGTCTAGTGCAGTGTGCTTCTTCCCAGCTCCTACCTGCCACTTCTACTGTTGTCTGTACCTGTTTATATTGTCTTGCCTTTGCACTCCCCACCTCTTCTCTCTCTCTCTCTCTCTCTCTCTCTCTCTCACACACACACACAGACCACACACACATTTATCTAGTGTGTGTATATGTGTGTGTGTTGGTGCACTTGTGGAGGTCAGAGGAACAGAGAGAGGAGTTTGTATTTTCTTTCTACCAAGTATGTCCTGGGGAACAATCCCAGATCGGCAGGCCTAGTGGCAAGTGCTTTTATCAAAACACCTTGCCAGCCCTTTTCTTTGTTTCATGCAGCTGTTTACATCATGAGATTTGCATTTAACAAATTCATAGGCCCAGATTCCACTGTATGGCAGATGTGTCCAGGCATCAATATCTTCTTGGGAAAAATTCTTTTCTTCTGATAAGGGTTCTCATATTGGTGTCAGATTACAGATGTTTCCACAAAGACTGCCCACAGTGGTATTTTGTTGTCCAAGAAGTCTAATGCACACATAGATACATACTTATGTATGTATGAAAATGATTTTTTTTTCCAGTACTGGGAATCAGGCATAGGATCTTGTATATTACAAACTTATCAAACAATCTACCACCAAGTCTTAGCAAAGTCTAGCCCATGAACTCTATTAAAATATATTTCAAATTAGTTTTAACCACTGAAAAATTGCTCATGTAAATATGACAGATTAAATTACAACAATCTGTTTCAAAAGGATTATACTTCAGCTCTGAGGAACTGCCTATTTATTTATCAGGCTGTTCATCAGTTTCTGCAGTTTATTTTGCTTTTTGTTAGGTACTTGCTTGTAGCCTGGCCAGTTTTTTTTTTCTTCTTCTAATTTTCAGAATTCAAAAATTCTACAACTTGATCACTTCTTAGGAGTGAAGTGCTTTTAATCGGTGGTGGTGTGAATGCACAACAGGGCTCTCTCCTTACAGACCAGCATGCTATTTATAGGTGGGCGCAGCTGCGGCCTCTTCTCTGCTTAGGATGAGTTCCGCTGTTCCAAAGCGTCAGGTGGATGCACCTGTGGGAAGGTGTGAGGCAATTATTACACAGACACCTAACTCTTCCTCTGGCCAGTGGGGCTTTATTCATCTGTTGGGAAGGAGAGTCCCTTCAGCGCTAACATAAAACCAAAAATATAGCAGTGAACACATTGGTTATACTCTGCTTTGTTTCTCTGTCAATTCAAATGAGATTACATGGAGGATGTCAGTTATACAGTGTGGTGGTTTGTGTATGCTTGGCCCAGGGAGTGGCATTAGGAGGTGTGGTCTTGTTGGAGTAGGTGTGGCCTTTTGGAGGAAGTATGCCACTGTGGATTTGGGCTTTAAGACTCTCCTCCTAGCCATGTGGAAGCCAGTCGTCTCCTAGTGACCTTCAGATCAAGTTGTAGAACTCGAGCTTCTTCTGTGTCATGCCTGCCTGGAAACTGCCATGCTCCCCTCTTGATGATAGTAGACTGAACCTCTGAACCTGTTATCAGTCCCGATTAAATGTGGTGCTTTATAAGAGTTGCCTTGGTCATGGTGTCTCTTTACAGCAATGGAAACCCAAAATAAGACACACAGTTAACTACAGAAACATTTTAAATCAATGGTTTTCAGCTTGTGGGTCAAGACCCCATGAGGAGCCACACATCAGATATCCTGCATAGCAGATATTTACATAACATGTCATAACAGGAGCAAAATTACAGTTATGAAGTAGCAACAAAATAATTTTATGGTTGGGGGGGGTCACCACATCATGAGGAACTGTATTAAAGGCTCCCTGCATTGGGAAGGTTGAGAACCACTGTTTTAAATTGTGTTCTATGAAATTTATCTTTTACCTATCATTCTTCAGTTCCCATTAACAACTGAAAAGTTGTGTTTTTATGGAAAATGCCAGTATATTTACGGAAAGCCAGGCATCATGCTTCCCATGTCACGTTGTAATCTTAGTTCTCTGCCAAACCCAGGAACCTCTGTGGTTCATTTTATAGAGGAGAGAGTTGATGTGAATTGCCCAAGGTCAAAACACTGATACATCCTAGGGCTAAGTCTTTCTGATTTTAAATTCTCACAACACAGGGATATCCTTTTTAAAGTGTTGACTGTGGCTGGTACTTCATTTATATTCATTAGCAAACATAATGTGTATTTTCATGCTTATTACATAGCTTGCAGGTCTGTGTCAAGTATATGTTCTTAACATGCCCATTTATCTTTTTCTCTGTGTGGCAGGTTCAAATGGCTCTCTTTGTAGTCATGTCCAGTAGTGATTGTAGAAGGCAGAAAAAAGTTTCTTACCTGTTTTGCTCTGTTGTGTTTTTATTGTGTTAATTCTGTGTGATCAGAGCTAATGGACGTGCAAGTAGTCGGAGTTTGCAGATTTTGACTGAGGACATCAGTTCTGGACTTTGTTTGCTGGAGATGGGTTGGGAGCTGGAAACGTGGGGAGAGAAGAGGATGGGTAGTAGGAAGTGTCTCGTGTTTGAACAGTTAACTAGTCTTGGGTAAAGCATGAATCATGTGATTGGTTGTGTGCTTCTAAATATCTGATATTTTGTAATAGTTTGTTTTCAGAACTGAATGTCACTGCATTAAAATTGTTAGTAAACGAACATGAGTGAGTGCTCGTGGTGCGATTTAGGAAGCGTGACGAGCAGCATTTATCTTGTTTGGAAGTAGTTTCTTCAGGTTTGTATCACGGGTTCGAAATCCTTGTGTTTCTTTCTTTTGAGATATATGGTCATTTAGACCTCTTCTAGATCTAGTCTGAGCTTATTGTCTCTTAGCGTACAGACTATAACATTCTGAAGAGAAAATACCAGAGGACACAGTGTACAAGCAGCTGTAAACAGTGTGCATTGTTCATTTGTACAGCATCTTGAACACTTTTGTATTTTCATTTCATTTTTTTTGTGACCCGATGATTTTCGTTAGGGTTTTTACAGGAACCTTACCAGTGCCTTTCCATCCCCCATCAGTCATTGTATGCATGGATACATACAATGTATCCTCAGGGAGGGGTGGGTCCCATGAATCCCTCCTCCTTCCACAACAGGCGTTGTATTGTGGAGATGATCTTACAGCTGATGTGATTTGAGGATTGTCACAGCCATGGCATTACGTCCCTAACACCCTGTAAGTGTTCATGAAAAATTAGTGAATCTTAGTATAAAATTACCTTACTGATGCTAACAGTTAAAGTTGTTATTAAAAATAGTTTCCAATTTCCAGGGAGACATGTTTCACGTTAAAGTTATATGCTTTATGTCAGTTTACTTTTGCACATTGATGAGTGGGTTCTCGAGCCCACCAAAATGCCAGCCACAGTTGCGGCCACATCTATCAGAACTGCATCAGAGGTTCTGGCTAGTTTTCTCCTTTAATCCTCCCGAGGACCTTGTTTAGTGAGCATTAGATTTACCAGGTTTCAAGCAGAACTCTTGGCGGGTCAGTAATACAAAGCATATGAGTGACAGAGCTTTGGGCTATATTCAGCTGACTCAAGCAAAGCTCAGCCTTTTTACCAGTGCTGAAAGTGGACCATATATACTTCAAGGAATCTCTTTAGTTTTCCTTCTTTTCCTTTCCCCTTTCCTTTCCCCTTTCCTTTCTCCTTTCCTTTCTCCTTTCCTTTTTCCTTTCCTTTCTTTCCTCCGTATTTTGTACCCCCCACGCCCGTGCGTGAGTGTGTGTGTGTGTGTGTGTGTGTGTGTGTGAGTGAGTGTGTGTGTCTGCGAGTGCACATGTACATACACATTCCCACCTACTATGTCTTATTTTGAGGTCAGAGGACAATTTACAAGTGTTTCTTTCCTTCTCCCATGTTCTATTAGGGATAGATAGAACTATATAGGAATAGTTCTGTCTAGGGATAGAACTCAGGTTGCCAGACTTGGCAGCAGTGTCTTTGCCTCTTGAGTCATTTCTTTGGTCCACCTTGTTATCTGGTGTAAAATGTTTTCACCATTGAACAATAGGGATGGGAAGTCTGTGTGTGGACTCAGAGTCCTCTTTCTGTTGTTTCTTCCTCTTTCTTTCTCCCAGGCATCTGTTCCAAATGGAAATTATTTCTGATAGTATATTCGTGTTGGACTGTATAAAGGGCTTAATTGTAATTAAAAGATTTTTCTTCTGTTTGTTTCTCATACTATTTCAGAAAAGGTAACTGCACACTAATCATACCTCTAAAATTTATGAGTCTAAAATAAGTAGCTCACTTATTTATGGAGTTAAATGAAAATTATTCTAATATTTTATTATATTTTATTTATTTCTCAGCTCTCTAAGATTATGGCAGATATCAGATTGCAGTTTTTGGGGCCAGGTTCCAATACTATTATGTGTTAGTTTTTATGTGATGATAGATGATCCTGGTGACACTCTTGTACTATGAGAGGAGGATGTGGTTGTGGTGATTGTGTTGAGTGACTGTCTTGATGAAGTATCAGGTTGCTTGTGACTATAGTAGATGGAATGGTAAGCTGATTGTATAAAGCAAATAAGAAATAATGGAAACTCCAGTGCAATGCACGAGAGTGTTAGGAATTTATTTTTTAATTAAAAAAAAACCCCTTTTGCAAAAAATAATTTAGACTTAGAAAAATAAAAGATTTGATTAAAACATGTTCCCTCTACTCAGAAATTAAATTAATTTAGTAAACTAGGACATGCAAAGAAAACTTAGTGCTTAGTTAATCTGTTTGAGCAATGTGGCAAGAATCACAGACAGACCTTTTTCAGTGAATCGGAAGACCCATTAATTCCTCGGTTTGGCACATTTGACTTGAGGGCTTACTGTGTGCTCAAAGAGCCTGTGTGGTTTGAAACATTGCCAAGAAAGCTTTACTGAAACGCTAAAGAGGATCTGAAAATCTAAAAAGCAAGTGAACACATTACAGCCAACAACACCATGTGAGGGACTGGCTGCTGGGGCAGAGGTCAGTACATATGTTTGACCCCTGGATCTGAGACTGTTAAAATTGTCACTTAGGTTGTTTCAAGGTATATGGTAGTTCATACAGGATTTCAGCCATTTTTCAAATGGGATGTTGTAATTGGACTTGTTTTTCCTCCTAAACTGCTGCTTCTGAGCATGGCCTTAATTTTAGTTTCCTGCAAAAATGATTGTTGAAAGATTGTGTCATAGTTGGAACAGCATCAGGAGTAGGTGTGAGGCTTCATACCCTAACTTTAGTTTCAAGTTTGCTGGATACAAAATTACAACATGTATCACAACTTTTTTCTTTCTTTTGCTTTGCTGAGGGGGCAGGGTTGAACGTGACCAATGCAAGAATATGAAAGAATGTGAGTGGGTGAAGTGACTGAGAATAGTTCACTTGAAAAATGTCCTGTAGCAGATCTAAAGTAACAGTCTTGCTCATTATGGAGAGAGTGGGGGGGAGGGAGGAATGGGGAGGGAGGGAGGGATGGGGGGAGGGAGGGAGAGAGAAACAAGCAACTGACTTTCAGATATTTCTCTTTAGTAATTATTAAATATAAATTATATACATAAGGAGTTGTTATGGAAAATATCTCTAATCCAGTGGATGTGTGGTGTGTATTATGTAGTTTTTTTTTTTTTTTTTAAATAAATGAGCCACCTTTCATGTAGCATCAGTATCTACTGTATTAAATAGCTTAAATAATAGCTTTAAACAGTAGGGTTGAAACCAGTATCTTCTTTTAGTTTGCTAAGCTGTTGATATGACATTCCTATGAAAATAATCATTTAAGCATAATATCAAAGCATAGGAATAGTAAACTGGGTACCAGAATTTTAAAAATATTCGTGTCCAGGCTATATTATAGCTTAGTGCAGTTGGTTGTTCTGCATTAATTTCAAGCAAATTTTAAAACATGGAAGAGCACAGAATATTGAGCTGGGGAAAACTCCAATGTTGGAATCTATTCAGCAGACTTGAAAAGTTCACATAAAGAGCTGTCTGTGTTTCTTGAAGTTTTTCCTTTTCTGTGGGAGAGGGAAAAGGTCTGTGGTATAAATTTATTTAATATGATGTTAGTTGCATAAAGCCAGCTATGAATAGTTGTATTAATATTTGATTTTTAGTTGTTTCCTTGAGCCTTTATTGGTTCTCAGGTGTTTGAACACTAATTAGATGGGTCATTATAAAGGGTCCTGTGTAATATAGCGGTGTGTCATATGAAACACTCAAGTGAATCATTTGGTGCATATTTTACCCCCTAATATCCACAAGTTAGGAGATTTTGAGATAGGAAAATACAATAACATTCTATGTATTTTAATCTATATTTATAGTTTAAAATTTCTTTGTTTTATTATCTTTATTAAAAAATTATCACAACAGAGGCAGGTAGATTTCTGAGTTCGTGGCCAGCCTGGTCTACAGAGTGAGTTCCAGGATGGCCAGGGCTACACAGAGAAACCCTGTCTCGAAAAAACAAAAAAAAAACCCAAAAACCAAAACAAAAGAAAATTGTCACAAAATAGCTATACATATTTATGGGATACGGTAAAGTTTTGTTGATGTATTTCTTTTGAAAACTTTTTTATAGCCTAGCTGTGGTGGTGCACACCTTTAGTCCCAATTCTCAGCACTTGGGAGACAGAGGCAGGCATATCTTTGTGAATTCAAGGCTAGTCTGGCCTATAGAGTGAGCTCCGGAACAGCCAAGGCTACACAGAGAAAGAAACCCTGTCTCAAAATGCCAGAAAACCCCCTACTCAAACCCAACAGAACTAAATACAAACAAACAAAGAAACCAAAACAACAAAAAGCTTTTTCATAACATATATTTTGATCGTATCATTCTTCTTTCCCAAATCCTCTCAGATTCTCCCTACCTTTCTACATACCCAAATTATATTTTTTTCATTCAACAGAACAAAACAGAGTATCCAAAATCAATCAATCAATCAATCAATCAATCAATCAATCAATCAAATAAACAAAAAGCCCAAAAGAAAAAACACCAAACTAAAGCAAAATAGCACAAAGGTGCACAAAACTTACAGAGTCTGTTTTGTGTTGGTTAACTTCTCCTGAGCATGTTCTGCCTTGGAGTGTAGTTGGTAAACAATGACTCTCCATTGGAGAAAACCAGTTTTCGTTTTCCCAGTAGGCATTCATTACAAGTGCTCATTGGTTAGGGGTGGGACTTGGTGTCTCCTTCCTCTTCTCCTTGCATGGATTTCCTCTGGCTTGAAGTCATATAGACCCTGAGCATGCTTCCATAGCCTTTGAGTTTGTGTACACCGGCCTTGTTGTGTCTGGAAGGTGATGTTTCCTTGATACCTCCACCACAACTGGCTCTTAGAATCACAGCTCTGTGACATTCATGATTTATTTTCTCTTCTGTTAGTGTGCGTAGCATGTTTTAGTACCATGAATGCTTTTAGGGGTGAAGCTTCTAGTTGGGTATCAGCTCTGCCCAAAGGATTCTGACTCGATCATTTGTGAAGAATTCATGATGAATTGAGTATTCTTACTGTAGCATGTTGAATACCGAGCGTCATTCTCCACAGTGGATATTTTGGAAAAAATTAAAAAAAAAAAAAGGATAAAAGAAAAAAAAAAACAGTTGATTTATGTAATTAATAGTAGGGACTGCTGAGGAGATGGTTCAGCCAGAAGCTAGTCATGAAAGCATGAAGTTTGTATGCCTTGAACTGTGTTAAAGTCAGGCCTGGTGTTGTAGGCTGGGGACATGGGGTGGGGGCTTTGTAGGGGGGTGATGGTGCAGGAGACAAGACTCTAGCCAAATTGGTTACCTCCAAGTTCAGGAAATTCAGGAAGCTCAGGTTACCTCTGTGCTACTAGAGAGAAGATGCGCTTGTTTTGCAGATAGTAAACGATGGCCCAGTGCACATTGTGTCTGCCTCAGAACCACACCTTTCCTACTTTGCTGATCTTCCCGGGGCTCAGCCCCACTAGAGAATTTAACCTCACTGCTATGGAGCTGCCTAAGTTCCAGAATTCAGCAGTTGTAGACATTTCCTAGGGGACTGGGAAGTAAAGAGAGAGAAGAAATACAGTCCCTATAAGATTATCATCAAGTAGTGTCTGCGTTGTCTTAGTCCTAGTATATTTCATAGAGAAGTTAAAAAATACTGGAATGGTTATTCCTGGTTGTCAGCTTGACTACATCTGGAATGAACTGCAATCCAGAATAGGAGGGCTCACCTGTGGTTCAGATCTTGAGGCTGGAAGACACAAGTTTCTGTCCTGGATTTTGGCATGGAGATACTGAGGCGTAGTGGTCATGAAAAGTTTAGGCCCAGGTAAGGTAGCACATACCTTCAATCCCAGGAGATAAGAGGCAAGAAGATCTCTGAGTTCAGGTTCAGCTTGGGACAAAGCAAATCCCAGATTCAGGCATGTTGGTACACACCTTTAATCTGAGCCACACCTTCTGCTGGAGGCCTACATAAGGACATTGGAAGAAGGAAGATTCACTCTTTGCACTTACTTGCCAGCACATCTGTTGGAAGCTATTTCTACAGAAGACCAGCTTAAGCAACTAGCCTCGTGGGACTGAGCAACTTCTAGATTCTTGGATTTCCTATTCACAGCTGACTATTGTTGGGTTAGTTGGACTACAGACTGTAAATCATCACAATAAATTCCCTCAATATAGAGAGACATTCCATAAGTTCTGTGACTATAGAGACTCCTGACTAATACAAATACCATAAACCATGAATGTATGATGCACAAATAACTGTTAAGGAGATTGGAGGAGTGGTGAGCCTGATAAGACTCAGAGGTTGAGTCCTGTCTGGTTGGACTGGGGTGTGGGTGGGCGGGGCCTCTGGGCTAGCCTGGGGTTGGGTAGAACACTCTTGAATGCCTGTTTAGAGATATGCAGGGAGAGAGGAAAGAACCCAGAATGCTGGGGTGGGTCTCTTACTATTTTTGTTGTATATGATAGCAAAAAAAGGTGTGTTGAAACTGTCCACGCCTCAGGTGGGGCATTTGGACTTGCTGAAAGGTGGGGGAATGCCAAGGGTAGTGACTGTTTGTTGTTGTGTGGAAATTCAATATGGATTTTAATTGATGAGACCCTTGGGAAGGTGGAAGGCGCAGGAATGGCTGTTCGACACTTGACTTTCCTCGTCTTCCTTGCACAGCTGCAGACAGCTGCACACACTTCCCCTTGTGATTGCTTTTTCCTCTGACTCTGCCCTAGTAGATTATCACAGCCAGAGAGCAATTTTGTCTTTGTGTGCTAATTGATTCCGACAGCTACAGTTTATATGAAAATTGGAAAAAAAAAAAAAAAAACAGAGAACAGCACAATAGATTAAAAATGCGAGTGTGTGATTTCATGTGCAGTTTCTATGTGCTTAAATGATGTGCATTTCAGACAAGACACACAAAGAGCTAGAAGATGAAAGATCACTTATTCTGTACTTTTGCATGTTTTAATGCATAAGACTTTAATTTTTACACAGAGTACTAAGAGTGGAGAAGCATCCTGTTCATCTAGGAGGTAGAGTGTAGAGTTTGAGGCCCAGCCTACTTATCCCTCTTCACTTCAGGTTTTTATATTTTTACTTATAAGAGAGTTGCTTTGAGTAGAATGTGTATTTTTGATGAAATTCTCACTGGCATAATTAAACGAAGGTTTGTAGAGGTTACATGCATATTAATGTATATAATATAGTTCCCTTGTTTCAGAAGAGTAAAAAATAAAATAGTATTTGGTTTATAAATTGAATTTATGTAGATAATAAGTACACACCAACACAAGGAGTGTGTATTTAATTAATGATGGTTGCATTTCTATTTGGATCAGCTATAATGAAGTGAAGTTTAAAGTTAAGAGTAATCTTTTAATTTGTCATGTGTTCAGGTGGTCTGTAAACCCCTTGATGCTATTGCTCAAGATGTGTTGAGAACAATTTGGAGGGGTTAGTGGAGTTGCACACGTCCCAAGGGAAGTTACTTTTTCATATCATTATATGGTGTTTTTGGAGCTGGATCATTTAAATAAACAACTTCTTTATGACTCCAAATTCTGGGTGAATGGATATTTTCAAATGCCAGATTTCCCTAGGGAGGGTGAAGGCTTACCACCATGGAAATATCCGAAAGAACATGCTGTGTTCAAAAGCCCATACGTTCAATACCAAGCACCCAGTACTGTAAGGACCCAGTACTGTACACATCCAGTACCACACTTGTTTAGTACACATGCTGTCAGTACTATACACAGTCACACCAGAACATCATCATGGATGACCAGTCCGTAGAGAGGATCTAAGCCTGTCATCTCTAGTTCCTTTTTCTCCTTTGTTCTTTGTGTGTAGTTTGCTCATAACCCTGAAGGCAAATTAGAGGCACAGGGCACTGGGAAGGCCAGGTCTCCTACATGTTCAGCACAGCATGGTTTTGCGTAAGCTGGTTTCATGTCCAAGGCCATGCAAATTTGTTAATGCAATTTTAGTATTATTTTATTCTATCAGTGTCTTTTTTTTTTTTTTTTTTTTTATTTCTCAAAATAACTCAATAAAAATACACTTTGGAAACAACCTTGCTTCTATAAAGACCTGGTGCTAAATGCAGGGTATAATCCCACTACTTAATTTGTAGGAGGTAATTAATAACAAGTTGTCAAGTGAAGGAGAGCTTCTGGGTATTTATGACCCCCTCACACCCCAAGTAATGTGCTTGGGAGGAGCTGCATAGGATAGGCCATTGGAGTTCTGATGTGAGCTGATTGTGACATGAGGCAGGGGCAGTGGCTGGATTCGAGAGTGAGAAAACTTTCCCATCTACTGCCATAATCCACAGCTAAATTCCTATCCGTATAGTAGCTGTTAGTGAGGATCTACCATCTGCCTAAGTACATTGTGCCAATTTGCTTATCTGTGAGGCAACATCCTGATGCTGTGCTTCCACCGAGCACACACTGAGCATGTTTGACCAGTGAGTCATGAATGAGAGGAGGCCATTGGGCCAGACGGAGTTCGGATCCCTGGATTTCAGTCTCAGATGAAATGGGTGTTGCTATGGTCTTAGCAAAGATGCAGATTATATTGGATTCAAAAGTATTTAATACTTTTCAAATCCCATTCTCTATGTGTAAAAGACTTTCCATTTGAAAAGGGAAGGCTGTGCGCTCCGATAGGAGTGTGTGTGTTACAGATGAAGGAAGTCACAAGGACACACCCCCCCTCACATGCTGGCCTTTTTGTGGTGAACACTGACATTTGTTTCAGTGATCCTCGAGTGTGTGACACAGTTACTAACTGAAGTCCCCCTGTTGTACAGAGAGCTCCTCCATCTGACTGAGACTGACTAGTGTCTTTTTAACCTTCCTTCCTCCCCCATAACTATCTTTCTCACCCTTCAGGAGGTTAACTCCTCTTAGCATTTATAAATGAGATCATGAAGCATTGTTTTTCTGCATGTGCTTTACTTCACTGTACATCATATCTTTCAGGCTTATCCATATTGCTACAAATGATAGGGCTTTACTCCATTGTCTTTGTATTTCCTACCGTGTGTGTGTGTCTCTCTCTCTCTCTCTCTCTTCTGTGTGTTGTTTGTGTGTGTGTGTGTGTGTGTGTCTATGTTTCTGTACCTGACTGTGTGTCTGTCTGTGTGTCTGTATATGTGTGTGTGTGTATGTGTGTTTGTGCCTGTGTATATGCGTGTTGTGTGTGTGTGTGTGTGTGTGTATGTGTGTGTCTGCCTGTGTATGTGTCTGTGTGTCCGTATCTGTGTGTCTGTCTGTGTGTGTGACATTTTCTGTCTATTCATTTATCAGTGAGCACTTGGGTTGCAGGCACGCCTTGGCTGTTGTAATAATACTGCAGGAGATGCAATGTCCCCTCATCATGCTGACTTCAGTTCCTTCGTATTCATGCACAGTGCTGGGTCCTGTGGTAGTTGTGTTCTGTTTTATGAGAGTTTTCACACTGCTTTCCACATGCTGTACTAATTTATTTCCTGCCTCTTTCTATAAAAGCTTCCTTTTTCCTCGTCAGTTTTTGTTAGCATTTGACTCTTCGGATGGCCTTACTGATATCTGAGTGGTGGTATTTATGATGTTCCATTTGCTTTCCTCTGATGCCCAGTGGTACCAGAACTGTCTTTCAAATACTCAACCACTTGTATATCTTTTAAAAAATATCTATTTAGATTCCTTGCCTTTTTTTCTTTTGAGTTGAGTTTCTTGCATATTTTGAATACTAATCCCACGTCAGATGTGTGGTTGTGAAATGTGTTTAATTTCTCTGACTCTTTTGATGGCCCTGGGCAGAGTTCTAATCTAATGCTATCCCATTTTTCTGCTGTTGTTTTTTTGTGGCCCATGCTTTTATGAGTCACAAACCCTCCTGAGAACCATGGTGGCATATTCAGGTCTTAGAAATTTTTGTCTATTTTGAGTCTAATTTTGTGCTTGTGTGTACACATGCATGTACACACATGTGGGTACACACACTTCACCCGAATTCCTCAAATGCTAAGCAGGCCTTCTGTTACTGTGTTCTCAGCGTCTCACTTCATTTTCTTGTAGGAGGATATTACTTTTCCCAGTACCATTTATTGATGTCGATTTTCTTTTCCTTTGGGCTTTGGGTGAGCTTGTAGTAAATTAGTTGGTCATATATATGCAAACACATTCTAGGCTGATTTTTTTTTCTGTCAACTGTTACCTCCTAAGCTTTCTAGTATCATAGTGCTATAACAGTGTACTTTACTTTAAAAACCAGAAATTAACAAACAAAGAAACAAAAAAAACAAAACCAACCAAAACAGAATAAGAACAACAACAAAGAAAGGCAGTGCTGTTCCAAGTGTGGGCACTGTTGAAGGATTTTGCAAATTGTAACTTGGACCCTGTTGCTATCCTTAGAGTATTTCTAAAGAAATGGAGGCTTAAGCAAGATTGAGTGATATATTCAAGGACAGGTAGTCTAGACAGTGGAGTACACACGGGCAGGGCTTCTTCAGTCTGATTACCTACTGTGCCTGAAACATCAGCCTAGATTTTCTACAGAGTTTGCATTTTGTTCCAAAACTCAGAATCCTATCACTTGTTTCAAGTTTTCTCAATGTTAAAGAAGGAAAAGAAGTCACCAGATCTTTTGAGGGAAGATTCTACTTGAGATGCTTTTCTGGGGGCGTGTGATGTAGAGAGGAAGAGGTAAATACTCCTGCGTCTTTGGATGCATTCTACATCAATAGGATTGGCTGAATGGGACCACACATAGGTCCCGAGTTTGGGAATTTCACTGAGCAAGACTGGTAACCTCCTGACTACCCCTTAGAAATCTGGATACCACTGTAAAAACCTCCAATAAGGCTATTAGACAAACTGTGGGCTACTTGGTAATAATCCCAGGTAAGGGCATTGTAGGAACAGCAGCAACAGAAGGGAGTTTATGAGCCCCAAATAACTCTGTGCTTTTAAGACTGAATATGACTGTAGCCTCTCAAGGATCTTGCCATGTCCTGTCATCTCATTTTGCTGCTCTGTAGTGAAAATTTCTCCCTAGAAATTTTCTCCTAGAAACAAACACCTGGATGCCCTGTCCTACCTTTCTTTGAAATTGTTCTTTACTAGGAGAAGACTTTGCATCTGCCTGTTCCTCTGTCCCGTGTGGACCCTGAGGTCCCAGCAGCTATTGCTAAACAAGCTCGGCCACACTTTATAGCTTTGGTTCTAGAGCAGCCCACACCTTGTTATGCCAGAGAATTTTAGGCTCTGTGGAGCAGAGTCATCCTCCCTCCTCCTCTCCTCCCTCTGCGGCACAGTCTCTGCAGTGAATGGCTTCCCATGATGAGACTCACCACTCCAAGGACTCTGCTCTCTCCTGACTTCTAGAGAATCTTGGTAATGGTCACCTTCAGAGGTAGAGGGGGATTTTAAGGAAAATGATAGAGTATAGTTTTGAATGGGGTGAGATCTGTCATGTAAAAGGGCACTGGCACAGACGTAGATTGTAAAATGCACACTGCATCCTCTGGAGAGGTACAGCAGTTCCCAGAACTATGGATAAATGTTTGGCTTGTGCTTCAAAGGAGACTTCAAAGTCATGACTGTGAAGGAGGATTCTTCAGAAACTGACTCACCTGTTATTACAGTGGAGTACTTGGTTAGAAAAAATGATTATTTTAAAAGTCTTCAATTCTCTAAAATCAAGTGGTTCCTGCACCCCCCCAGCCCCCGCCCTAAGTGCCCTCCCCTTCTCTGTAAATGGCAGTCCTCTGTGTGTGTGGTTAAGCTGCCTCCTTCATTGCTGCTCACTTAGGTCTGAAAGAGACCAGCCTGACAGTATCTAATGTTTCTGTCATCCATAGCCTCTTCTGAGATCCACTTGAGAACTAAAATGTTTGGGAATAAGTAATATTATTGGTACTTGAGACCTTGCAAATCATGCAAGATGGAAAAACAGATGTTGAATTATTTTTGTCTTTTGTCCTAAAAAATGGCAGCAATGAAAATTTCTGTATTTAAAAATCTGCTTCCTTCAGAGAGCGCATGCATTTATTTGCTAAGAGGCAGAAAGGAGCTGTGTCTTGTCCACAGTGACCTGCTCTGCTTTCCCTTCCTGCATGTCACCACTGTAGGGCTATTGATGAAACCTCTGGAGTAAGGTGACTATTAGAAACCTCAGGCATCCTATGGATGACGTGTGGACACAAATCTTTTGGGAGAGGTAGAAATTCAGTGGCATGATGTCTGACCCCTTTAGAGAGTAGGTCTTCCAGATGTAACCAGAGCCAGACCAGACTGGGAGTGTAGCCAGCTAAGTGTTTTAACTGTTGAATGGAGGTTGGTGTTTGGCCGATTGTTAAACATTAAAGATTGACCAGGAATCACTGGAGTGAGTGTGTGCGTGTGTGCATGTGTGTATCTGTATACATAGCTGAGTGACCTTTTTGAAGGTTTTGCTTATTCAGATGTTTAAATGTCAACTGAAAATATCATTGTTCATCAACCAACGATAACTTAATGACGGAGGGCACAGTTGAATGTAGATAGATTTTTCAATTCTGTTAATTTATTCTCATGACATTAAAATTCAAATTCATGTGCTGAGACATTAAATAAAATACTTTAAAATGAAGATATCATATATGAAGCTTACTTTCGACACTAAGAGGTTGGGGGAAGCTGTTGCCTGAGACACTATGCTGAAGGTAAACACAGACTCTTTAAGTTGATTTGAACACTTATTACAGGATGAATTTTTGTTAAAATGTAAATGTTTTTTCTGAAGAGGAATTTTAATCTTCAGAGGTGAAAACAACTTGCTTACATGATTTTTCCGTACATGTACAAACAATGCACACTTTGTAAACAGAACGGCCCGTGGCTTCTGTTACAGGTGCCTCAGCGTTTCCATTTTCTTCAGCAAGCCTTGGAGAGGAAGGCTTCCCGAGTCTCATTATCTCTGCCTCTTCTCCATGGACTCAGGACTGGTCTCAGGTCCCTAACACCAAGTTCAAGTAGAAAGGGACAAGGGTGAATTTCCTTGTAATCCTGAGGTCCAGTTTGTAGTTTCCATGGTAAGGAGGTAGTCATTACTTTAAGATTACTTTAAAACCACTGTGTTATTATTGTGTGAGTGGGTGCATGCTTGTGGAGAGAACATGTGGACACCTTGTGGAGTGGGGTCTCCCACCATCTTTAGGGAGGCCTTGGAATTGAACTCAGGTAGTCAGGCTTGCATGGGGCTCACTCTGTGAGCCATCTCAATAGCCCTGTATACTTTCAAAGCCCCTCCCCCCTTTAAAAAAAAAGATGCAAAGGTTGCTTTTTTTTCTGTGGAAAATATCCAAGGAATTTTTAACCACAGAGCAACCTGAACATTGCTCTTCACCCACGTGTCATAGAAATCCAAGGTTTGAGATAAGCTTTGAGATACACCAGGGCCTCGGGGGTAGGTGACCTCACATAGGTGTCACATTACCACACCTCCTCAGCCTCCACATGGACTTAATGAAGTCACCACCCCAGAGGATTGCTTTTCTTTTGGGTGTTAATTAGTAACTTTGGAAAAACAGTATTTTGCTTCCACATGACTTAGGGTTAAAATAGATATTTAAGAATTTTATTGAAGACCATGTATCTCATGGTCTGGATTCCTACCTTTTAATTTCAAGTGTGCTGTCATGGCCTTAGGGTGTGAGTGACTGAGTGGTGTGAAACCCCTCTGTGGTGTAGTGACCTGGGCTTTTGTTCTGATTTCTCTGGGCTGTATTAGCCCCTGCAGGTGAAGAGGCTGGTTAAAATACTTTAATCCTTTTTATCACCCTGCAGGGGTGCTGGGAATCAGACACAGGGGGGCCAGTGGAAGTGTTCCCCCAGAGAGGCACAAGAAAGAACCATTGTCTTCTCCATGATCCTCAAAGACCTGAATTTGTGACCCGAGATACATATTTATTTTTTGAGTCCCAAGAAAGGGTTCTTGGTCCATTCTGCCACCTTGTGGCCATTCTGAGGATTGTCCCAGCCCAATACGAGGTCTTTCCCAAAGCTCTCTTCAGATACTGAAGGCTTCATGTCTCCTGTCTTCTCCCAGAAGCACGTGGCTCCCTAGCAGAGACGACACCCTCTTGTTTCCTTGTATCCTCCCTAGCTCCTTGCTCACTGTTCACTTGGGAGAAGCATGTGCTTTACAGACTTTATCAGGTTCCTCCTTGGTCATGGAGAGGAAAGAAAAAGGTGAAGAGATTGTTGGGGTTTTACCTGAATGGGGAATGCAATGTGGGGCAGACGGTTCACATTCAGTAGGCTTGACGGATGCACGGAGAATATGTTGCCATGCATGCAATCCCTGGCCTGCGACCACTCTCTGAGCAAGTGCATGTCCCTCTCTCCTCCTCATGCCCAGTCCACAGACATTTACCTCCTGGCTCTAGACTGTCTCAGGTTTGCTCATTGTTACAGCATCTTGGCCTTCATTCTCTTGAGTTAGTGCTCAGAGGAGCCAGCTTATTTGTAAATGCTAAGGCACTCAAGTGTATTATGGAAGGTATTTATATCCACATACATATATCAAGCAAAACCTTTTAAAAGAAAATCCTTGTACTAATAATGTAGATAAAATAATTACCCTCCTTATTTTAATCATCATCATTCTTTTTCTTTTGTAAACCTGGAGATTACAAGTGTGCACCAGTCCCTGTGGGGCTGGAGATGGGGAAGGAGTTCTTTCCCTTAGTGTGCCAAAGGTCATATTAAAATGTGCTGTATGTGGTTGTTGTAGTCCTGGCGCAAGCAAACAGAAGGCATTGAAAGCTAACTTTAAGTGAACTGTATGTTTGCTGTGCAGTCCCTTTATGTTCAGAATGAGTCTCCGGAGAGAAGTGATTACAGACCTCTGGGTGTGGAGACTCTTGTCTCTGTCTTCTTCCCTGTGGGGATCCCCAGTGCTTGCAGCCATTGAAGAAAGTATTTAAGGACGCCTTTGTTTTTAAGAAAGGGACTTTATTTGTCATGGGAAAACATCATTCCAGTTGGCCCATCAGTCTCTTTGTCTTCTTGGTTGCAGTGCTTTTATAACTTTAATCTCCTTTGAAATGGCATCTATTTTTGTAAAACGGATGTCCTTCCTAGGGTAGAAGGAAAAACTTATTGTTCTAAAAAAAAAAAAAATGTTTCCTGCTTACAGCACGGTGTTCCTGTTTATGCTCAGAGTCCAGGGAATTTTAGGGAAAGTGGCTTACAGTGTTAAAGGGTCTCGTGCCCATAGTGATGGTCTGTGGATTCTGTCTTAGGAAGCACAGCTGCAGAAGGTGGGAGTGTCTCGGCTGGCACATCAGTTTCCTGAGAAAGTGGAAACTGGAGTGGGTGCGTTAGATGATTTAGTGCCTCTGCATTTTGTTTTCTATGAACTTAGTAGAAAACTTCATTTGCTGACTCTATATTGAGAAAATGAACATTGTAAGCCACAAATATGCTTCCCAGAAGGCCATGTGCACTTTGGATAATGTCTTTTTTTTTTTTTTTTTAATTTTATTTATTTTAATTATATGAGTCCACTGTCTCTGTCTTCAGACATACCAGAAGAGGACATCGGATCCCGTTATAGATGGTTGTGAGCCACCATGTGGTTGCTGGGAATTGAACTCAGGACCTCTGGAAGAGCAGTCAATGCTCTTAACTGCTGAGCCATCCTAGCACCTAGGATAATGTCTTACTTGGAGATGTTGCAGACATGTTCCTGTGCAGTTCTTGCCTCTCGGAAAGGGTCCCACTTTTGCCTTCTGGTGATCTCAGTTACCGTCCTTAGTCACTGGTGAAAGTAGCATTTGAGAAAATCTGAAACACAGATTGTTCCTTCCTTCCTTTGATTTGTATTCTGTAGCTTACCTGTAGCCATATTTTATGTCTCTATTTATCTATCCATCTGTCTATCTTCCCTCCCTCCCTCCCTCCCTCCTTTCTTTCTTCCTTCCTTCCTTCCATTCTTTCTTGGGTCAAAGAGCAGAGGTTTTCTGATGAACAACAAACTGTGTCCTTAAGGTTCAGTGACACATTGCTTGTTAGCAGCTGGGGAGGCACTAATGTTCATATAGAAACTACTTGTTAGGGTACCTAGTTCAAGCTAGGCAGCATCAACTTCCAGGTAGGAAAACAATGTAGACTAACTCTGTCATCTTACTATAAGCTCCTTGAGCATAGACCATTTAAACATGTTTCTGTTGAGACAGTTTACTAAGAGTAACAGAAGAGCTGGGTTGTGGTGGTGCACACCTCTAATCCCAGCACTCGGGAGGCAGAGGCAGGCAGATCTCAGTGTTTGAGGCCAGTTTGGTCTACAGAGCAAGTTCCAGGACAGCCAGGGCTACGTGTAGAAACCCTGTTAAATAGACAACAAAAGTTTGTCATCTGTTTATAAAATACAAGAAACAGCTGGTGAGATGACTCAGCAAAGAGCACTTGTTCTTGCAGAGGACCAAGTTCAATCCCCAACACCCCCTGTGGCTTACAGACATTTGTAACTGGAGTTCCAGGGTACTCAGCGCCTCCTTATGGCCTCCATGGGTATTGCATGGTTCCATAAACATGCAAGGAAAACACCCATGCACATAAAGTACAACAGTCACACCTGAAACAACCAAAGCGAAAAATACCCGAAACAAACAGTAGCAACGCCCCTACCCATCCCCACCCAAACAAAACAGAATTTAATGGGCACGAATTGCTTGAGTGGTATTCGTTTAGAACTGACCCCCACAAACATGGTGATCATGTGTGGTGGTTAATGTATGCGGTTTTGTAGATGTAAAAGGAAATTCTGCTTTGAAAAATATTGCCAGGTATGAATAGTGTGATCCAGTCAGTCTGTAACTCCCTTCCTGTAGTCTCTGTGTTGTGAGTGCAGGCTCAGTAACAACTGCCAACACATTCTCTTATGTCAGAGACTATATCCATTGTTCTCTATTTACAAGTTATTGTCTTAAGATAAATAAACACTGGTGGTAATTATTCATAGGTTATATATGCTCTATACTTATGCGTTACACACTGATCAACTTTTTAAGTTCACACATATCATACAACATACATGGTACATTATGACACATCTTATTCAGAAATATGAGCGTGAAACAACTGTTGTGTTGTGAGACTGGCAGATTAGTTAAAGTGCCATTTGGTCAGTGAATGGACTCTTTTTGTGTTGGTTTGACAGAGTTTATGTGGAGGAAGGCATTTGCTGCCACAGACCTGAGCTCTGCTGGGCTCCACAGCTGCCTTCTCTGAGACCCAATTTCTTGGTTCTGTTACATCTCTTTCGGACTTTCTCTTTTCTAGACATGGCTTAACAGTCTTCTTTCTTTCTAATACTTTATTGGGCACTCAGTGTGAACTTCCTGCTGGATAATTTTTCCAGTGGGTCATTTTGTGAATTTTCCTTGAAAAAAGCAGTCTAGGTATCAGGCAAATCGTAAGAGTTTTGCAGGCAGCTCGGTGGGAAGACACATGATGGTGGTTGTACTACATACATATAGGTCTTCTTGACCTGAGAAGGATGAGCTGGGTGACTGTCACTTTTCACAGCTGTTGCCTAAAAGGGAGAAGTTTAATCTGCAGACACCTTCTAATACCCTTGTTTTAGGTTTTGACAGATTTACAAAAGAAGAATTCCTATTTATATTCTTGTTCTCATGAACTGTGTAACCCTAGGTTACACTGGACACTTGTAGTGTTGACTCCTTTCTGGCTCTTCATGTATGACTCGAGACAGGACACTGCATCTTTACCTATTCTGAACTTTTACGGATGACTTTGAATCTTTTTTCTTTATTATGAGCTAGGGAAAAAAAAAAGAGAACATTTCTTTCTCTTTAAGTGATTATAAAATAACATATTAATATTGAGAAACTAATTTGAATGATCATTGATAAATGCTCATACATTGAAAGGAAAGTACTGTATTTGCTATTTTGATATAAGTAGCAGAAAACATCTAATATAGAAACAGCTGGTGAAGAATTTGCTTTGATAAGTTTGAGTTTATTGTATAATTGAATAGGTTTTGTGTATGTTCTGAAGGTAATGGACATTTGGACATGCTGCCAGCTTTTCTTTGAAAATGTTAATGTGTGTGTGTGTGTGTGTGTGTGTGTGTGTGTATTAAAGGACCCACTGTTTAAATTGTAGCATGTTATTTTAGAAAAACTTGGTTTCCCTATCAAGCCTAATAATTCTATTCTTTTCTTTGGAACAGGACCTGGAAATAGTGTATTCGTACTTACATGGTATGGAAGCCTTGTCAAACCTGAGGGAGCACCAACTAAGGTGTGTATTCAGTTTTAATAATTTAACAGTGATGGAACGCTGTGGGTCTCTATGTGCATTTGTTAGTAAGACTTGCGCTTAAAGAAAATTTAGCACATGGATACTCTGCTTGGTGTAACTCCTGTGCTTGCTTTGATACGTTTTGTGTTTTGCAGGGTTGAATTCAGTTGCATTCACATATATTTTAGCTTTTCTGTATAGTAAGATTCTTGCACTTCCACCCCAGTGTCTGCCTCTACTTCTGGACAGTAATGAACTTCAGTTGGGACAAACACCAAAGGGGGGTGGTGTTTGCTATTCCTGGTCTTTATATGCATGTCTATGTCTGCCTACAGCTCAGCACTCAGATGTATAGTCAGCAAGTGACTAGGCTCATGCTTTAGTTTAGTCTAGATCTCTGAAGGAATATACTTACTACTGTAAGTACGTAGCTAGCTCCTTTGCGGCAGCACAGTTTTTATCACTCTGGTTCCAATGTGGTATGCTCATATACATATCTTCCAATTTCTGTCATATAATAATTCACTAGTTTCATTTATAGTTACCCAAATTTCATCATAAAGAGGTGATTTGGTTTTAACTGCAATAGGAAGTAAAGGACTGTGTGAAGACAGTTGCCAACTAAGCTATAACAAGGCCTATTTCTTTCCATTCTGTTTAGTTGTGATGCCAGCCATTTTAATTATGAAAGGAATACCCTTTAAACACTAATTAATTTGTGAGCATGTCAGTTTCATATTTGTTAATTGAAAAAAGTATCAAGAGGATTGAGTGTTTCTCAAATTAATTTTTTAATGAAAATCATTTAAATTAAACTCAATTGTAGATTAAGTGTTTAAAATCTAGACAGGTTTTTATTAGAGCAAAACTGGGATTTTTGAAGATGACACAAAAAATTGTAGTGATAGCAATTTTCAAAGGGTCTAACTTTCCCTCCCTCCCTCCCTCCCTCCTCTCCTTCTTCTTCTCTTTTCTTTCTCTTTCCTTTCTTTCTTTCTTTCTTTCTTTCTTTCTTCTTTCTTTCTCTCAAAACAGGGGTTCCCTGTGTAACCTTGGCTGTCCTGGAACTTGCTCTGTAGATCAGGCTGGCCTCAAACTCACACCTACCCCTGCCTCCCAGGTGCTGGGATTAAACGGGTGTGCCACCACTGTTGGGATCATTTGATATTTTGTGATGACAATTTTTCTAAGGAAAAAATTCAAAAGTAAGAGTAATACCAACCTCATACACACAACAGCTAGATTCAAAATTACCTACCTTCTGCCATTTCTGAGGTGATTCTTAGGTAGAAATACTGATTAACTCAAGAGTATAACTTAGTCTAGTCTTAGAATGCATTTCAAAGCTTAGTAAGATTTGTTGGCATTATTACACGGGTGAGCCTTTCAGATGTCCAACTGCTTCTGCGTGTGCTGAGCAAACAGCCTAGCCTGAGTATAGCTTTAGAACAGATTATAAATGGGCTCTGTAGCAGAAGAGGTTCATGTCAACCACTGATTGACTCAAGTAAACAGCTTCCTTTTCTGGGAAATATTTCCTTGAGGTAAATTATTTTCTTTGAGTTTTGTTATGTAAGTTTTACCTTAGATGAACAGGGAAGAGCCAGCTGACACTTGCATTTACTGCAGCTTTGCAAGTGTAGAAGGTAAAAGGCTCCAAGTGAGATTTTATTTACTCATCCCAGCTTGGGCTGACATGTGTGAACAGGAAAGTGAGTGGACACTTCAACAGGTGCCTCTGTGTTGCTGTCAGAGCCCACACTTTAAACCTTAACCCTTCAAATCTTGAGGTATATTTTTTCCAACATAATTTTAGCTTTTTTTTTCTGATGTTTAATCTATACGGGCTAGGAGTTGCATATTTACTGAGCTCAGAAAGCTCTTAGGAACAGAATCGGCACGTGAACACCTGACTATATTTAGTGCTGAGATCCCTTCTCCTTTCTGCTCCAATGGGGCTTGTATTTAATGGACCTTGTATTTAATAGGGGACTACCACGTGAAATACGTGTAGTGTTAGAAACAAAAATCCTGTTGAGGTACATTATGTTCCTCAGCATTATGAATTAGCAATTATTATTTTATAGACACATCGAGATTGTTAAGAAATAACAAAGTCTTAGTTACTACACTCTGGCTCACTTTACTTTTGCTTAACCACATCTCTTGAGCCTCTGCTTTCACATCTGTAAAATGTTGTCATGGTGATTACTAAGTTGTTTATTTTTCTTTCCTATTTGGTATTTGTTAGAAACTTCAAACTTTGCAAATGAAATTTGGTAAAGTTGTATCCTGTTGCGTAAAACAGCCGTATTTATTGCAATGTTGTAAACATTAATTTCCTACGCTGAGGGAGGAATCCAATCACATTCTGAGAACAGTGAGAAAGACCTGTTTCAGGGAAACCCGTGATAGTTCTTTGGTGAAGCAAATAAATCTTCGTAGAGCAAATGTTAAAAAAATGTAAATATACAGAGAACATAAAGAAGAAAAAAATAATTTTAATCCACTCTGTTAAGAGTGTGATTCTGCTTTCTGAATTACATGACATCAGGAGGTCTAGTTCCCAGGAACAACTGAGGGTACTCTGGAACAACCTGGTCCCAGTGTGTGAGAACCAGCTCTAAAGTGTAGTGAGGACAGGCAGGCAGGCCCAGGACTGAACATGGGGGCATTTCAATGCTAGAACCATAGGTGACAAGACTAGTAGACTCGGGTGAATTAGGTCAGAAGTAGGGTGCTTACAAAACATTCAGGACAAAAGTGACTTCATTCCAGTTGGGTTGGACCTGATTTTTCTTAAGCTGATATCCAGGGTATCATCCACTTAGCTGACTGTAATGGCATCTGGGTCAGTGTTGTTAAAATTCCATATTCCACCTACATGGTTTTGAATATTTGAAGTATGCTGAGCTACTATACTACATTGAGGGAAGCAGACCAACCAGTATTACTTAGGGGTAGTCATGGCCATTTTGATTCAAGATGGCTGTAATCATGTCAAACTGAATCCTTGCTTTTGGGCATAGCAGGAAGAGTAAGGAAAATGAGCACTGGAGAGTTTTTATTGAGGTCAGCAAACAGGAAGGATCCCAGTGTGCCCTGGTTGGGGAATAGCAGTTGTTCAGAATGAGGTGGTGCTGGGATGTCACACTGCAGAAGCTTTTTCATGAGAAGAAATAGTCACACTATCATTCCTGTGTATTTTGGAAAAGTTAATTGGTACTAATATAATAAGACACTTCTTGATGATGTTCATGAGAAACATTTTGAAAAATTAAATATTCATTATTTTCATTTTTTTTTAAATAAGGCTTGTATCAGCTGAAATAACAAACCCTTTAGTTCTAAAGTTTCCATTCGCTCATTCTTCGTGAAAGAGCCAAGTCAATAAAAGCCTGCATTGGCTCGAAATCCCACTTTCATTTGTATTGAGCTGTGAATGATGTTATCACCTTTTAAATTAATAGGTTTTCCTTTCTGTCTTGGGTTTCTACTCCTTCTCTAATGTATTTACCTTGGAGGACATGCTGTGTCTGCATGCCATTTACAAAAACGAAGTGCCTACTCTATAGAGTGCACGTGGGAGCCTGGCTCCCATTAGATGGTTCATTTTCTAGTGCGCAGGTGTGGGACTGTGTATTTGGGAAACCGGTGGGGCCGATTTTGATTTGCTTTGTTGAACTCTAGTGCCATCAATACCTGTTTTGAAGGTAAATAATTTAAACGAAGATATGAAGTAGTAAACTTGGAATTTCACCCCGTGGCCCATTCAAGTTGTTTCAAATGGCAGATGTGTGACTTTCCTGTCCTCGCTTACAGGTTAATGTGCGAGACTGTGAGATATGAAAGACACGAAGCTAATGAAGTTCTGTACTAGTAAGTATCCCTTTCTCATTATATGCTGTGTGGTTCAGTGGCCAACTCCTTCAAGTGTCATAGACGATTAGCAGCAGCTGGCTCAGTTAACCTGGCCTTTGGCGGTCGGTGGAGTGGAGGGGGCTTGGAGAAGTTAACTTACTTTCCATAGTGAGACATTTGAGACGTTTTAACTGTTTGCAGTAGTAAAATGGCTAGTTCACGTTTGTATTTACACCTCTCCAGTGTGGTATTGTCATTTTTTCAGTTCTTGTCCTTGTGAAACAGGAAGTAACTCATCCTGATGAAACAGACAGATCTTCCCACAGCTGTGGCAGGTGGCTCAGTCTAGGAACAGGAAAACGGGTTTCTGCATCTTTTATTTTTATAACTGTACTAAAACGTTTCTTTGAAGATGTGGATTGTATTTCTTAAAAACTAACCACCGGCTTTTAAAGAGAGTGGCAGATCCAGAGGAACACACACTGGAATTCTAAAGCTGCTCTGCCATTCTAGTTGGTGATATTCATGGTGATGGTGGTAACTGCTGTGCTGACTCCATCCTGCTTCTCATAGCACCTACTCAATAGTTCCTTCTCCTCAGGAAGATTATAGGGAGCGCTTACTGAAAGAGAGGAAAGACAGGTACCCTCTGAAGGAGTTTGTAATCTACAGCAGGAGGCAGAAATGGAATAACAGGAAAAATGTCGAAAGTGGGATACGTGGGAGGGAGGAGAGAGCCCTCAGCTGTTGAGCCCTTTGAGGCTAGGTCTCAGAATTGTGTCCCACAGTCTACAGAGACCTTGGGGTGGGGGGCATATAATCATCGGTGTATCAGGGATGCGGGTGGATGGACAGACTGTCAGAGATGCAGGTGGAAAGCCTCACTCAATGCTTTGAAGCTGTGGCAGATATGAGGTGCCCCGTGAAAGTGAAGGGGTGCACTTCACTTTCGTGTGAGTGTAGCACTGGAAACTGAAGCTTAACATCTCTGTATGAAGCAAGAATCCATTGCTGCTGAGCTATAGCTCCAGGCCCTGTTAGGTCTCCTTTAATATGTAGCTTGGTGGCTTGTTTTCAGGCAACAAAGCTCTATGACCAAATGTCCCCAACCCTTTATACTCCTTCAGAGACGTGGTTGCATGGGGACAAGAAGGTCATGTCAAGGTTAGTGGCTGGGAAAGGAAGTAGCTGAGAAGGTAGCTGCAGGAAGACGAAGGAGTAGGAGCCTGGGCGAGTAGGCAGGGCTAGGATTTGGAGAAGTTGGTGGGCTGGACTTGGCATAATTTCTTAGGCTGTAGCATATGAAACAGATTGCTGTTCATGCAGCTGTTGTTTCAGTGGCAAAGTGTGTGCAGTAGTTAACCCAGGAGTAATTGATAACAAGAACTGACCACAGAAAGAAACGTGCTTTTAATGTAGTTCTGAAGAAACTGAGGTGTAAGTGACTGCAGTACCTGCTGCCTTGTGGAGCCTGTGGAGTAGGTTTGCAGACACTCAGGTGGGACCTCAGTGAATATTATATACACTGAGGCAGTTCTATGAGGGGAGCACTAGTTTTCTGTCCTTTTGTCCTTCCTCTCTGACGTGTGATTTGCCAGGGAGCTGGTGGCATCCATATAACAGGTACCTCCTGCGTGCTCTAGTAAGTGCTTCCTGTGCATTACTTTGTTTGCTCTGTAGGTGTCTCTGAGGCAGCAGTTCTCATTACCCCAATACAGGAAATGGAGCTTTGAGGAGATCAGGCATCTGTTTAGCTCCCATAACCTAAAGTAACATCTAGACTTGAAGCCAGATCTTTGGGTTTTGCAGCTTCCCCTCTTGCCTAGGTCACCAACATTTCACCTTTTATACCATGCACCCCCAAAATAATAATGGTCTTGCATATGACAGTGAACTCTTAATCACCACCTGCCACCATCCTCCAAAGAGCTGATGGTAGCAACTAGAGCCCACCAGCACTCCTGTCTACACAACCATAGTTCACTGACAGTGATTATTTATTATCCTTTTCCTTAGAGGTATGCCAGGGTCTTTAAACATTCTTGGTATTTGTTTTTATGCCTGCTGGCAATGCCCGTTCATATCCTAGTCGTAATAAGTGGAGTGCATTTGACTGGGCTGTCCTAGTTGCTCACATTTGTGCCTTTAGAATTAGGAGCCAGTGGTACTGAGTAATGAAAAGTCTGGATACTCATTAAATTTTGATATCATAAGAATAAAAATTCATGGAGTCTAACTGTAGATTCACACAGTTGGGTTCGTGTCAGAGAGGCGCCTGCTTTTGCGGTCCTGAGCAGGCAGGCTTCTGCTCTTGCCGGTTTGTGTATGTGTAGTTTGAAACTTCAAGAAGAGCTGTGCTTGATGTTTATGTAAATCCATGATATCTTAATAATACCCTCTTGGGGAGCTGCTCTGAGGACCTCCGAGAGAGTGACTGATCTGATCCCCCTGCAGCTTGGTCTGAAGAATAGTGCAATAAGAATAAATATTGAAGACTTTCAGACTTTTTTCTAAGCAAGAGATGACTAGCCATATTTCTTGCTATGTTTGTGTGGTATGGCTTTAATAATTTCACCAGGCACATATGGTATTCTTTTGATCCAACACTGCTACATTTTCCTCATCTATGGAATGGAAACAATAGTGTTACTTCTCCAGAGTAAGATGTACATAGTCCTTCTGCAGGCATCTCCACTTAGGGTGCATGCGTCTCTACTGAGGGCATGGGCACCCCTTCTCAGGGCTCTTGCATTCCTCCTGAGAGAGTGTGCACCGCTGCTAAGGGCAGAGGAACCCCTTCCGAGGACGTATGCCCTTCTGAGGGCTCTTCGCTTCTAAGGATGTTTACACCTCTAAAGAAGGTACAGGAGTGTTGGCTCCTGGCATTATTGTTGTTATCAGCATTACTTTGATAATTTATGTTTTGTTTTGGTCCACCAAGGTTTAAGATTTTTTTTACCTTCTGCCAGTGATGCCATAACTCTTTTTGTCATAGTTTTCACAGAAGTCAACAATATGCCACTGGTCCCCATTTAAGTTATGTTGAAATTGGAGATAGTTCCAATAAAATAGTGGGGTTTTTTTTTTTTTTTTCTTAAAAAATTGGAGAAGGCCTTTGTGGGCTGAGCTGTAGTTGCAGACATGGTTGCTAATACCTTAGCCCCAGCAGTCAGAGGCTGAGATAGGAAGAAGAGGCTAGCCTGGGTTACAGAATGGAGCTCTCCCTGGCAAACAAATAAGTTACGGAAAGTAGTTGAACTTTTAAACAGCAGAAACTGCTTTTGGGTTGGTCCTTTCAACCGCCTTGTCCTGGTAACATATGCTGATTATTTGACTGCCTTGGTAAAACTAAGGTGCTCAGTACAAATTCTTAGACTGAGAGATCTGTCTGCTGCTGTGATAAATACCCTCATGAAACGCATAGAGGAGAAAGAGTTTATCTTAGCTAACAGTTCCAGGTTATTGTCCATCCTAGTGGGGAAGTCACAGTGCCAGGAGCTTGTAACTGTTGACATAGCTTCAGTAAAGAGTAGGGAGAAATTAACGGGTCATTGTTATTTGCTTATGCTTGGTTGCTCCATTTCTCCACTCCTGTATAGTTCAAAACTCCTTGCCTAGACACTGGTGCTGCTCACAGTGGGCTGTCTTCCCACATTAATTAGCTTCATTAAGACGGCTGCCTACAGATATGACAGGCCAACCCCATGTAGCAAATTCCTCATTGAGAGTGTCTTCTCTTGGAATTCTGGGTTTTATCAAGATGACAATGAAAGCCAGCTATCGCAGGACCTTAATTTAAAATTGTCTGTAAAATTTTAATCTGAGGGTTGGGAAGGTGAATCATAGGGTAGAGCACTGGCCATGTAAGTGTGAAGGCCTGAGTTCAAATTACAGAACACCAGTAAGACTGGACACTTTAGTGCACACCTCTGTAATCCCTGTATACACTCATACTGCGAGATTCAGGTGGAGACAGGAAAATCCCCAGCAGCTGGTGGGCTAGCTAGCCTGCTACGCACAGGCAAAACAACAAAGAAACCCTGCTACATACAAGGCAGAAGGCAGGGCAGAATGCAGGGCAGAACACCTGAGCTTGTGCTCTGACCTCTACGTGTGCTGTGTAGCATATGTGTATGCTGCATTTGTATGCATGCATGTGCACACACATGCTTGTGTATCATTCACACAAGGTGAAAAATAATAAAACATAAAATTTAACTTGAGATGAGATACACATTAAAAACCCTTGTAAGAGAATAGTGAAAAATTAAAACATACCATTAAGTAAGTGGAGGGACATCAACTGGGAATTTGCTGAGAAATTATTTTTTTAAAGCATTTATGTATTATATATATATGAGTACATTATAGCTGTCTTCAGACACATCAGAAGAGTGCTTTGGATCCCATTACAGATGGTTGTAAGCCACCATGTGGTTGCTGGGAGTTGAACTCCGGACCTCTGGAAGAGCAGTCAGTGCTCTTAAACCGCTGAGCCATCTCTCCAGCCCGAGAAATTCTTAAGACTATGCTGTCTCACAGTGCAGCACTATGACTGAGGTTTTGAGTTTTTCTGAATGAATTCTTAATGCTAGTATGCTCTAGCCTTTCCTAACTGGCTGGCTAGCCTCATCATTTGCATTTATGGGACAATTACATTTAAAATGGTCAAAACCCGTATCAAGAAGTCACCCGCTGGAGAAAGTGTACACACACACACACACACACACACACACACGTGCACACGTACCTGTATCCTCATTGTATGCATCTGTGCCTCAGAGATGCTTTTCCATGTGCAGATCTTACTGAGTGCTTAGATTTGTAAGTTTTCATAGCACTTTAAGGGTTTAGCTCTGTATTTCAGGAGAGGAAATTGTTCCTCTGTGAAACAGCTGCTGTGGGGCCTCTTCAGTCGTGCTAACGCCTTTTCATTTAAACCTTTAAATGTGCAGTTTAGAGAGACTCCGCTGAGTGCCGTCTGCGTTTAGCAGTCTGTTTACTTGTCTGCTTGGCTATCTGCTTTTAGGGGCAGGTACCTCTGTATTGCTGTCCTTCTCTTTCTGCTGCTCTTCCTGATGTGGCCTGTGGCTTTACTTCCTTCTCTCCAGTACTTTCTCATCTGTCTCTACCGCCTCTGTCTCTCCCCTGCCCCCAGCAAGAAGAGAGGTCCTTTTCAGTACAGAGTGACTCCCATTCTCTGAGGCCTCTTTTCTGCCTCTACTTACAGACTGTAAGCTGTCTGAGGTCTCATATCATAGATTTCTCCTTTGGCCTCTTTTCCGCCTCCAATAACTGCATCCATAGTTTCCCTTTTTTTTTTTTTTTTTTCCTGCAAGTGGCCAAGCTTTTATTTTACACTGTAGTCTTTGTAAATCACAATGTAAGTACTTCATCTACTGTTTTATATTGAGCTGCTTTACCTCTCTTGGAAAAAGGCATGGCCTCCTTTCCTTTCTTACCCAGAGATCTATAACTGCTACTTTGAAACATCTTCTCTGTTTAAGTTTTAAGACTTTTTAACACATACAAACAAAATGCCAAAAGTAAGATATTAATTTATTTTTAAAAATAATCATGTTATCTTTAACACATTAGCTTTAGCATAGATGAGACTATTCATCTTCACGCTGGCATGTTTATTGTAGGCATTTTTTGTCTTCAGTTCTCTATGAAACTTCCAAGTGAATAAAAGCCATGATTTAATGTTCATTGAGTGATGAGGCTTACCTTCTATGCATGCATTCAGATGGCTGTGGACTGGGAATGCCACAAGCCAGTTTGCATGGACGGATGGTCTCTAGGTGTGTGTAGATTATCTCTAAGCTCTCTGAGAGCTGACTGACTCCAGGTGAGGACAGGGTTCTTGTGAGGATGAGATTACAGTGTGTAAATCACTGCCCCAGAGCAGTTGCCAAGTCAATTTTCGGGTTTGACTACCTGTTTAAGTTTGATTGTTCTCAAGCCCTTGGGTGTGTCCCTCTGCAGTGTAGCTGTTTTATTGATTTGATTTATTGTAATACATATGCAGCTTATATCATAGTTGTTGAAAAAAAATTCATAGAATAACTTCATAACTCCTAGTGCAATGCTCCATTTCATTTCAAGTGACTTCTATTGGCTTAATTCCAGCGTGAAGAACCCATGGACTGTCTGGCTTTGTTAGTTTAGTATTTTATATTGGTCACTCTGCTGTTTAAATGAATTTTCACTTGATGTCCGCTTTGTCCCCCTGTATTTTGAATAGAAGACTGAAAATCATAGTGTTTTGATCAGTCTTTTAAGTTCTTTCTGATGTCCATTTCAAACCAGTCATGTAGTAGCTTTCATTGGAGAGTCAGGATTTCGAGAAATGTGAGCATTGATGTGTCTGTTCCTTTGGTTAGTTAGATCTCATTCATTCATTCATTCATTCATTCATTCACTCACTTTTGAGACCAGGTGTCATTCTGTAGCCTGTGTTGTTCTGGAACTCCAGGTTGACCTCACACCTGCAGTGATCCTCCTGCCTCAGCCTCCTGAATGCCAGAAACACGGGTGTGTCACTCCCAACATTTTCATCAGCTTTTAAAAGTGAAGTAATTTCCTTACAGTTTAGCACTTTGGGGAAACAGGAATTATCTTCTACCTTTTAAATGTTATTTTTATGTCATGGGCATTAACATTTACATCTATTTTAGTATATTGAACTATATTATTTTATAATAAAATACTGCTCTTCTGAAGGTGAAAGGTAAAAATTCCAAAGATTTTTTTTTTAAACTTTTAGTAGAGTTCTTTCTGAAATACATAAATAACTGTGTGTAATGAAATGATATTTGCAAGTGTATCTTTTTTTTGGCTTGATCAGTTACTTGGCTATGTGGCAACAATTTTATCTATTGAGCTCTAGCCTATCTCATTAACTCACAAAAGAAATTGATACAAATTTTATCCTTGAAGTTATAGCTTAAAATCTCAACCAACGGAGCAGAAGAAACACAGTTATCAAACTTTGCAACAAACAGTAATGGAAGTGCTATGGTGAAAAGACTGAAGTTACTGTGTATCTGGAAGGCCATCTGCATGCTGGCTGGCAGCCAGGGTTAGAGCTTTCTGAAGCATGGAACACTGTGTTCACAGGAAGCCCTGCCCAGCTCCAGCAGTAGCAAGCGTGCTTGGAAGAGCCTCTAGGGTTCTCCGTCTGGAAAACCCTTTGACAGGAGGAGTCTCAGGATGATTTATCATAGATAAGTAGTTTTCACTGTCCTTTTCCCCTTCACAATCATGCATTTGAGAGTACAAGTCTAAGCTGGTCAGAAGACCAGAATCACAGGATATGTGAGCAAAGTGCAAGCTCCTGGCTTTCTTTAGGGCTTCAATTAAGGGGCGGAGCCAGCAGACAGTCAAGGAAGCAGGTGCTCTCCTGGTTTTTGGTAGCTGTTGTCTCTGCTTGCTGTGGGACCCTTTAGATTGATGTCTGCTTTTCCCTGGGTGCCCGCAGCTTGTGGTTATGATTGTACATCAAGGGCAGCAGTGTGCTCGATTCTCATGTCACAGTTGTGCCATGTGATGGGGGAACATGGTACATGTTCCTTCCTGCTCTGACTCCCAGATGTGATTACACCCCCTGAATTCACCCCTGGTCTGACTTCAAATGCCCACTGAAGTGCAGAGGTTTCTCGGACCCCTCTTGTTTTCTGATGCCACCACAGTGTGACACTCTGCTTGGAGGGCTCTGTTTGGCTACTGTGATTCTAGCCTGTCCCTTTCTCGGGCTGGCCGTGTTGAGCTGAAGGCTGTGTGAGCCTCCAGGTCTGGTATTCTCAGCCCTCCCCTGCCACCTACCCTCATCTCTCCCAGCCTGTGTGCCAATAACTTACTGTCATTAGTAAAACTTGCCGATCGGCCTCTCCTTGTATTTTCACCTTGTGTTAGCTGGTCAGGAGAGTTTTCAGAAGTTACTTTCTGTTCTGATAATGACTGGTTTAACCCCCTACGTGATCAGTTAAAAAAAAAAAAAAAAAAAAAGTGTTACTCTTTCAACATCCTCAGTGCCATTTACAGTAGCTTCCTGCTCTAGCCATGCGCAAGGCATGCTGTCATGGAGAGACACTGCCACCATGTGGACCTGGAGGGTATTGCGAGGAAGTTCTTTGAGCTTAACTTTGCCGTAGATGAGGAATTTATTTGTCCATATTGTTCTGTTCACTAAGAATATTCCTAAAGGGCCTGCAAAAACAGTTTAGTTAGTGAAAGTACTGCTGCCAAGGCTGATAAAACCTAAGTGACCCTCCCAGGCCCTCATAGCAGGAGGAGAGAATCTGCTTCTATAAGTTGCCATCCATACATGCACCCTCCTAATAAACCACGGTGCCCTCCCCTAATATATAAGTGTATGTAATAAAATACTTTAAAAATGAAGCCTGTTTTAAAAACAAACAAGCAAACAAACATTCTAACTAGCTATTGCAGGGCTTTCACAGATCTGCTTTGGTTATATAAGACATGAGACATCTTTATAGTTTAAAGCTGTTGGCCTTTTGCTAGGACAGTCTCTCAGCTAGCTTCTAATGTAACGGTTCTGTCATCTCATCTCCCCATGTGGTTTTCACTGTCTGCTCACAGCTCCATTCTGTCCATTGTTCTGTTTTCTTCCATGACTCCTTCCATTCTCCCACCTTTGCTTTCATCCCCCCTGCATCCCTGCCTCCTGGATGGTTCTTTACTTCCTGGCCCAGCTATTGGCTGTCAGCTTTTTATTATAACAATCAGCAGTAAGATAACACCTGGTTCATCTTTTCGGTTGCTTAAGGTATTGAGGGTTACCTGATCTTCATCTTTTAGGCAGATGTGGAAGTATATTTACAAATAGAAAACCTAGAGATGGGCCATAGAAATGGCAATACCTTTATACGTAAACTTTTAGGCAAAGTTCTATTGCTATAAAGAGATGCCATGACTAACATAACTCTTATAAAAGGAAGCATTTTATTGGAGGACTTACTTACAGTTTTAAAAGGTTGGACCATAGTCAGCAGGGCACGAGGGAAACAGGCATGGTGCTAGAGCAGAAGCTGAGAGTTTTACATCCTGATCTGCAAGCAACAGAAAAAGAGAAAGACACTGAGCCTGGCATGGGCTTCAGAAACCTTAAGTAACATACCTCCTACAACGAGGCCGTACCTCCTAATCTTCCCCAAAGTTTTCTGCAAACATCAGCTTATGAGAACCATGTTTATTCAAGCCATCATAGTATGCTTTCTGGATCAGATAGTGGTTCTACCTTTAAGCGTTTTGAAAGTAAAGACTTCCCCACAACAGTTATACCAGTATTGTTTTGCTTACTGTAACTTTGTGCAGATTTCAAATGCAATAGTACGATAGCTTTGGTTTATTTTATTTCCTTGTTGTTTCCTCAGAGATTGACATTTGGATCCCTTTGTTTTAAACTTTCTTTTTCATTGTTGTAAAAGAATGTCATTGTAATTTTGATAGAGACTACATTAAAACTATATGAAGTTGAGTAGCATAGATATTTTAATGATATAGATTGTTCTAACAAATGTACTTAAGATATTTTTTTAAAAATTTGTTTCCTCTTCAATTTTTTTTTATAAATACTTAAAAGTTTTCTGTGTATTGTGCTTTTACTTCCTTGATTTAAGTAGTTATTATATTATATATATATATTATATATATATATTAAAATTTTACAAATGGGATTGTTTAAATTTCTTTTTTTAGATTGTTTAATTTTATTTTAAGAGATGTTAATGATATTTGTGAATTGATTTTTATATTTTATAGCTTTATCAAATTCATTAACTACTTTGACATTTTGTATGCCATATTTGGAGATTTCAGTATATAAAAGTGTACCATATGTAAACAAAGATAATGTAATGACTTCCCTTCTTATTTGCATGTTTTATTCCTCATTGGTAATTTCTCAGCCTAGAACATCTATGTTGAATAGAAATGATGGTGGTGATGATGGTGGACACTCATGCTTTTGTGAAAACTATTTCAACATTCCATATTAAATATGATATTAATTGTTGCTGTGGCCTATATAATTTTAATTTTATTGAGACATTTTCCTTGTATACATAATTTGTGGATATATAATTTATAATATTTTTATGCTCTCCTAATTAGCATTCAATTTTGGAGAATTATACTTTTGTAAAAATATTTTACGATCTTAAAGTTTTAATTTAAGATATTAACATAGTCAATATATGAATTTAGTAGTTATTATTATTGGGTAAAGGCAACTATTTAAATGCAAGTATCTACTGATATTTACTACAAGCCAGATAAATAAGAAACAAATAATATCACATAAGCCTAAGATTTACAGTGTGACTATGAGAAAGAATATACCACACAGGGGGAACAATTGGCTGAAGTTGATACTATGTCTTGACCTTTTCTAGATTAGATTGGCCATTAAAACACACACACAGAGACACAGACACACACACACACACACACACACACCATAGAAAGCATGGGTAAACCAGGAGCATATAAACTTAGTTGAAGTTATAAAGAACAATTAACTCCCTGTTATGGAAATACTGGCTATGGTTATCAGGACAGTTCTTGAATAGACTTAACTATTTTCAAGTGGAAAGAAGTTATTTATTTTTGGCAGATTGGAAGATTCTAGCTCACACTCTTTCTAGACCATTTTAAAAATAGAATGTACTGTTTTGTATTCTTAGTTATTATTAGCTTACTATGGTAAAACCTCAAATCCTAGGAGGGACATACAACAGTAAAGACATCATGTCTATCTTGGCACGAAGTATGTGGCTAGTATACTCAGTAAGTATTCTCTGATTGAATAATCTCTGCCAATGCTTGCTCACAAAACAGGCTTCTGCGGGCTAGCCCAGATTCTCCTGGGAAGAGACCAACGGTCTCTGTTACCTTTGCATTTGTAAAGGACACTGCACATCATGCCTTTGAGTACCATCATTGCAACAAGACAGATAATCTTATTTTGTCTCACAGTTGTTCACAGTCACTGCTTATGGGTTTGCAGTGAGGTACAGTACATCCCGGTGAGGAATGGTGGCTGAGAAAACTGCTTCCTCTAGGGTGGCAAGAGAGACCCAGTCCCACAGCTCCATTCAAGGATAAAACCCCAGTGACCTAGTGTGCTCTTTCTAGGCCCCCAAAATTAAAGGTTTCATTACCTCCCAGTAGTAGACCTGGGGCTCATAGTGAAGCCTCTAACACATGGGCCATGGAAGGATACATACTTGACCTGGGACAGCAGCTGTCAGACAAACTCAAATAGGGAGTGATTGAGACCCATTTTCTCGTTTTCATCTCCTTGAATCTGTTCCATAGATTTCCTGATAGGAAGAGTTAACCTAATTACAGGTAATCAGTGGCTATTCAGGGAGCTCGAATACTTGCTGTCAAGGTTCTTCATCTGCTTTGAGCACAGGTTGCCTGTCGGTTGGTGTCTGTTCTGTGATAGGTGACAGGGGGATGGAATTGACAAACTTCACAGTCTGTATTAATTTGTCTTTAGAGATGACAGATTGAAATCATCGAAAGGCCAATCACAGTTGCATTCTCTGTGTCACCACAGACCTTGGCGTCATGTGTCATGCTTTTAAAAGATGGAATAATTATTATTTGTATGCAGTTGTCATTGTACATTTAGTCCCATTGACTTGCCTAAGGCTATGTATGTGGGGATAAACCTTAATAGCTTACGTTTTCAAGATTTGATTTTCCATGGGGCTGAAGGGATGACTCCGTTGTTTGAGAGCACTGCCTACTCTTCCAAAGGACGTAGATTCAGTTTTTAGCATCCACACGGCAGGTCATGTTTGAGTGAGACTCCAGTTCCAGAGGATTCAACACCCTCTTCAGGTCTCTACAGGCACCAGGCATGCGTGTAGTGTGCATGGACATATATGCAGGCCAAAGACCCATGCACGTCAAATAATTAAAAAAATTTAAAGCTTAAAACAAATTCCATTTCTTTATAACAAATTAAAATATAATTACAAGCCTTCCATCCCCCCGCCCCCTTCTAATACAGTGCTTTTATTTTTTGTTATCAGAAAAAGTTGGAACTAGTTTTGAACCTTATAAATGGTATACTTGCCACAGACTAGAAGGTAATAATAACGCAGTTGCCTTCTATTGAGGAAGATGTGATGGTTAATATTGTCACTTTGATACTACTTAGGCTCTGGATGACTTAACAGCCCCTTCCCTAACTGTGTGCATTTAAATAGAAATGACTACCACTAGGGGGGTGCCTCGAGTCAGGCAGAGACATCTGTACTGTGGAGTCTTCACGCAGGAGAGATATTGTCCACAAATCCATAAGACTGTACTACTTTCATTTCCTTCTTTGATAAGAGGACATAAGCCGCTGTCTAGTTACTGCACACATACATATACATGAAGACACTCAGAGAATACTGTGTGATGGAGAAGTCTGGGAAAAAGGTACACAGGAAAGGCTTGAATGGACTGGGTTTCATGAAAGTGTGTGGTATTATTATTATTAATTTGATTCATTTCTATTTCAAATTATATCCCCCTTCCCGGTTACCCTCCACAAACCCCCCCGTCCCATCCCCCTGCTCCCCCTCCACTTTGCCTCTGTGAGAGTTCTCTTCCACCCACTCACCTATTCCTGCCTCACCCCTCCAGCATCCCCCTATGCCGGGGCATCAAGCCTCCACAGAACCTAGGGTCGCCCCTCCCACTGATGTCAAATAAGGCTACATCCCATTGATGTCAGGTTCCTATTGATGTCAGATAAGCCCATCCTCTGCTACATATGTAGCTGGAGCCATGGATCCCTCCATGTATACGCTTTGGTTGGTGGTTTAGTCTCTGGGAGCTCTGGGTGGTCCAGTTAGTTGATATTGTTCTTCCTGTGGGGTTGCAATCCCTTCAGCTTTTTTAGTCCTTCCCCTAGCTCTTCCATTGGGGTCACCAGGCTCAGTCCAATAGTTGGCTGTGAGTATCTGCATCTTCATTGGTCAGGTGCTGGCAGAACCTCTCAGGGAACAGTCATACCGGGCGCCTGTCAGCAAGTGCATCTTGGCATCAGCAATAGTGTTGGGGTTTGGTGTCCACAGATGGGATGGATCTCTGGGTGGGGTGCTCTCTGAGTGGCCTTTCCAAAAATATGGAACGCTTCAGGAATTTGCGTGTCATCCTTGCGCAGGGACCATGCTAATTTCTGTATTGTTCCAATTTTAGTATATGTGCTGCCAAAGTGAACACAAGTTTGTGTATTTTTTTTTTTTTTTGTTCCACTAAAACAAACAAAAGTATTTCCTACTCAAAAAAACAAAACCTGAAATGACAGGTACTGATATATCTAAGGAAAATGTAAAACATTTAAATAAACCAATGAGTCTTGTTAGCGTAATGTATTAGTGATAACAGGGTTAAGAACACCTCCACTATTTCGGTAATGGTATTCTAATATGTTGAATGCTGTTGCCTTTTGTGATTTGTGTGCAGTAGTATGAATTGCTATACCATCCGCTGTATATTTTTTGATTTTGTTGCTGTGGATTGCCATCTGATTTCTGTTGTCTTTTTTCTCCAGTCCCGATGATATTGGCACCTGCTGGTATATACTTCTTTCTGGTTCCGTGTTCATTAAGGAGTCCATGTTTCTTCCAAGGAGCAGGTATGGTGTAGAGACACAACACAATGATCTTGAAGCTCTTTCTGCAAAATTGGTTTATTTTGCTACTGATACAGTCTATTGATGCAAAGCAAGGCAGTACTTTGGCCTTGTTGCACATATGATTTGTTTTTAAATGCTTGTTTTTATGTCATAAATACTATTCTAATTTCCTTAGCAAGGGATGAGTGAAAACATGGTGACATGAAAATTTGTTAAATAACTATGTCAACTGTTTTGGGACATTTTTGATCATAGCACTTAACATTAGTTTCAGGTCAACTTTGGTAAAGAAGATCTAACCTATGGGAAACAGTGATAAACATCTGAGGACAGCAAGGAATGTTCATTGAGACCACAAGGGACTAGAAGTGAAGCCAGGAACTATCTTTGACTTCACTGCCTCTAAGGACCATATGGCCTCTCAGTTTTGCATCTGTGTGGATTGGCTTTGCGTGCGTGTGTGCTGACGGTTGAGTTATGACTTTTTGTCACAAAGACTTATGCTGTTTGACTATTTTCCTTGGGTATTTTAGGATGTAATCTGATTGGCTCAGCTGGGGCACATATGCACCTCTGGTCCAGTTAATTATAACCAGACAGGCTTATCTCCTAAAACATGCCCCACCTGTGTTAAAGTTAGCTACTGAGTTTTGGGAGAGACTCCTTTCTTCCTAATTAGGAATTTGTCATAACTAGCCCTTTATTTTACTAATACTTGAATTGATTAAAATATAGTCTCATCTTTCTGACCTAGCTTTTCTGCAAAAATATTCAACTCTGTTCTGGTTAAGTCACTTTGAAAGGATTTGGGTAATGTTAAGAATTTATTTTAGAGGCTGGAGAGAGTGCTTGGTGCTCTTTCAAAGAACTCAGATCTAATTTCTAGCACCCATGTTGAGTGTTTCATCTGCCGCTTTAATCTGGCATTCATGGGCACCTGTGCTCATGTGCACATACATGCATACTGTGTCCTGCATGCCAAAGCCCAGACACACAGATGTCAACAACAACCTGGGAACCTTTGTGTGTTTTAATAAACACACTACAGTCCAGGAAGGAGGCATTAATTCTTTTTGGAAGGAGGTCTTTGTAGAGGAGAAGCCTCAGGTTTGTAATCTTCTGGAAGGAGCAAGCCACAGTTACTAATTTTTGCACACACTGGTCAATTGTTTATAAACACTTTTGCTTGTATCATAAGGTTTTGCTGGCTCCCACTAGTCTGAGGCATTGGCTCTTGTCAATAAACACATTCATTCAGGACATCATCCACTCCTTACACACTCACTCAAAACTTCCTCTGCTCCTCACACTCACACACAGACAGGCATGCCTATTCACATAAATAATTCATGAGTCTTGAAAATTTTATTTTACAGATGTGAACTTTTTTTCCCATAAAATGTCAGACCTAGTAAACCATGGAGAGAGGTGGTTTTACACTGTATACTAAGGCTGGCTTAGGGGAGGTGACAGGAAGGGGTGGGTTGTGCCCTGGAGGCCAAAGGGCTTGTAAAAGAGGTTGCATGCCTGTTTGGTTTCTGCTTCCCAGGGTCAGACTGACAAGCTTTATTCTTTTGAGAAAATGATCCAGTGTGGGTGGGAAGCCTGTTTGCGCTCTGTTCTTGTGGTAGTGGCAGTGCTGTCACAGCACTGGTTGTAATAGTAATGTTATGGTAATAAAATGGCTGAGACAATCAAACAACTAGAATTTCTGTACTGTATTCCATTCACCAGGAACCACTGGAAACACTTTGCTATGTTGAGTCTTTGGATCTCACATAGCTTTGCACAGGCAAGGGTATTTTGGTTGTGTAGAGATTTATACCTCCTAGAAGTCAACCTAGAATGCTTGTGGGTGCTAGGAGTAATTCTACAAGTTCTTTACCCAGAGTTTTTCAAACACATGACATGGCATTTCATCCCTCAACATGCCTGTCTGACTTACATTTCTAAACTTGTACAGGAAAATCCAGGTTGAGCTATAGGATATTTGTAAAAATTACCTGATTTTGGTGTAAAAAGAAATTTCAAGCAAACTTTATACGTTTATACATTTTCAAAGGAAAAAAAGTCCAATATAGTCATTGTTTAGTGTTCTAATGTTTTCCATTCTGAACTTCATTGTGCGTATGCGGAGGTTATGTATGCACAGGTGGTCCACGTGAGTAAGCGCACTCTTTAGATACAACTTTCCATCCTGCTTATTTTCACTAAAGAATGTGTGTATGTATATGGATATTGCTTCATAACATTAAAACATCTTTATAAAGGGCTACTCTTGATATCTTTCAGTGTCTGTAACTTTCCAGTTTAGTTCAGTAATTGGAAATGGTAAATTTTTAATCTTTACCACGAGTCTTACTGTAATGAGTGTGATTCGGAATCCATGCATGTTGAAAGATACCAATAGAGGCTTCAACACTGTAATCATCTTGTTGAGATATCTGCTGCACAAATGAAACTTGTAGACGAAGCTGGGGGTGGGGGGGAGCGGGCTGTGATGGCATCTTACCAGCCACCATCAGTCAAGTGACAGCTTGTTCCAGCTCCTGGAAGGAACCCAGTGTTCAAAAAGGCTGCTGCTCTGCAAGAACGAGGACTTGCAGTTCAGACCTGTTCCGTGAGCACATTGCACTCAGAGTATTCTAAAGGATGACATAAGTTGCTCTCTCTCTGGCTGCATGTCAAATGCTTGTGAGTCAGGTTTTTAATGGGATGAAGAGACAGTCTTCAGACTGAGTGACAGGCCAGAGCTATATATAGGCCGTTCCTTCATGTTGCACCTGGTGGCATTTGCTCTGCCCCAGTTGTTTGTTTCCTTGGGTGATGTTGCCTTAGGAATGGTTCTGAGGTGGTTTTAATAGGAAAGAGTCAGTGTGTTGGAGCTGTAATAAAGTCTGCCGCAGAGATTCATGGGTAGTTCTTTCTCTAGAAAGCACTGAGGAGATGTGCTTTCAGTGTGGAGGAGATGCTAATAGCAGCCCAGTTTTTATGAACTTAGTTTTCAGTCAGATCTCCTCACACATCTTTTAAAGTCATATCCTCTACAGTGCAGAGCAGTTGGTATACAGACAGTTCCTTTCCTGTTTGTGCTGTGGTCAAGGTAGAGGTTGTAAGCTTGAAGGAAGAAGCCCATTTAACCCATAAGTCATTAGCCTTAGCGTGTGGGAGGTGCCAAAGAATTGTAATGAAGACTGGGAATCAGAGACTTGCAGTGTATGGGGCTTAGCATCTAATTTACTAAATTAATCTGTTAAGGTGCTTTAAGTCTGTTATAATGGGCACTGATAATATCAGTGAAGATTGTGGGCCTATTTGTGTTTGTGGGTTATTGTATCTTATTTTTGACCGCGTTTGATGGAGCTCAGATTCTTAATCATGATTCCATTTTTTTTTTCTTCAAACTTGAATAAAAACTTGCATTGTGTGCTACAGAGTAATCTCATAATCGGTCCTGGAGTATATCAGGGAAGCCTGTTGTGTAGCATAGTACATGTTTGGGAAGGTGAGGGAATTGTGTATGAAACATGGACAAAGCTGCCTTGTGTCATGGAACAGGTAGGCAGTACAGTGGAAACCAATGGAGAAGCTCTGAAGGCGGAGCCCTTCAAATATACGGCATGTTAATGCCTGTGGCCTAGTCAAGGGCAACTCTTGTTGGAGGTAAAGTTTGAGTTGATTTAAAATTTAGATCGTTGGCAAGTGTTTGGAAAGGAAATCTGGTCATAGCACAGCACATGAGTGATAGCAACAAGGGGGATTGAGGGAGGGCAATCTGAGCTTTGCCAGTAGCTTCAGTGAAAGCAAAAGAGTGGAGTTTCTCTGTGTGAAGGAGGAGACCAATGTGTGTGTGAAGAAGTGGCAGGCACTTTGCTAGTGGTGGCCATCCTGGGCGGTCTAGTTCACAAACTCAGAACTTAATCGGGAAGTCAGTGAAGTTTGTCGCAGGCAGTATTAGCGGAAGGTTGGAAGGAATGTGCTCAGGGTTTAGTTGTGCCATGTTGATTGTATCCGTTTAAAATTAGTGCTTTACTTCACCGATACCAAACATCTGCAATCTTTAAAAATGAAAATTGTGGTATAGTTCTCTTAATAATCACATTTTTTATTGCAGCCGACAGCTATAATGAGGATAAGTGGAGAAACAAGACATTTAACTCGTCAGTCCTGAGAGGCTGCAGCACTGTTCTCATTATATTTCATATGACAGACAGTGCCCTGCTTGAGCTGAAAATCGCAGGCACAGTGCCACGCAGCTACATGATAACCAGTGGATGGCTCTGAGAACTTGCTAATGCTAGTGAAAGAGGGTAACGAACGCAGTGGATGCCTCTTTCTGTGCTCATGTGATGAGAGTGAGGACACATTTAAATGTCTCATATTTTGCATAAAGAGCTATAGGCTTAGCTGTACTTTTAAGAAGTACAAATTTGTTAAAAATCGTGTGATCTCTTATTAATTACCTTATTAATCTTATGAATTAATTAATATGGCATTTAAAAAAATAACTTACTAGCATATGATGTTGCAGAGGGGTGGCTTTATTGGATATTAAGTGTGTCCAAAAGGTACATAGGTATAAAGAGAAGTGGGGACAAGGGTTTGGAAAGTTTTGTGTGTGTGTGTGTGTGTGTGTGTGTGTGTGTTTCAGGGAAGGTTTACCCCCAGGAACTAGTAAAAATCATGATAGTACAGGAACAAAGCATGGAAAGGTAAGACTGGTTCTTCAGGAGAAATGAGGCACGCAGTAACAACTCTAGACCATCTTAAGGCTGTCCGCATTGAGTTTCAGAAAGAAGCATATGGCCATATATAACTTTTTTCCTCATGAGAAGTATTGTCTTAAAGATTAAGTGAAACAACACTCCAGGAGGTGTGGTTGTGTATGCCTTTAATTCTAGCACTTGGGAGGCACTGGTAGGAGGGTCTTTGTGAGTTAGAGGTCAGCTTAGTCTACATACTGAGTTCCAGGATAGCCAGAGGTACATAGGGAGACCCTGTGTCAAGAAATGACAACGATGATGATGATGATGATGATGATGATGATGATGATGACGGCAATGACAATAGCAACAAGTGAAGTTACATGATGATATACTACTTAATAGGCCTTTTCCTTTGTTGTAGCGTGGTTGTGTGTGTGTGTGTGTGTGTGTGTGTGTGTGTGCCCACATGAGTGTGGAAGCCAGAGGGTGATTCTTGGGCGTTTCTGTCGCTGCTGACTGCCTTGTATGCTTCAGTCTTCTTGTCTCCACCCCAGCACTGAAGTTACAGAATCTGCTGCAACCGATTTCTTATGTGAATAATGCGGTGTAAGTCCCCATGCTGACATAGCAAATGCTTTACCAACTGAGCCATCTCCCCGGCTCTAACACTAAAATCCTTGTCTGGAATGGGCAGCCTCTGCTGTTGGCTGCGCTAGTCAGGCTGTGTAGAGCCACCGATTTCAGGCATGTGTCACACCGTTCATTGTCACATATTATTGCTAGAGGAAGTGATTCCAACGTGTAGTTCAACAGTTAACGACAGTAGCCAGCTAGGCATGGGGTCAGAGGAGTTTCTTTTTAAATTTAAAATGTTCAGTTTGATCTATAGCTACATTTGTAAGAATATGTGTATAGGTGAGTCTGTGGTAGAAATTAAAGTATACATATGCAAAAACCATTTCTTTGTGTGACTTTGTATGTCAGTCTGCTTCCTGGGTCAGAGCTGTTTTCTTATTCCTAACCCAGTGAGTGGTATGTTTTCAAAACTGATCAGACTGTATTGCATTAGACTTCATGGGTGAAGTATTATCTTTAGCAGATAGAGAATGAGCACTTATATGTATTGCTCTAACCACGCCCCCCCCCCCAAAAATCCATCCAACCAACCAAAAAAAAACCCCAAACAACCAAATCACCTAACCAACTCAACAAACAAGCAAAACACCCCAAATGGGCAAAATCCTAATCACTCTAAAGAATGGTGTTTCAGCAGTTTCATGTCTCAGAAGCAGAATTCTCCACAAGGATGCCACAGCCCCACTCCTAGTGTTATCCTGCCCTCACACCTGCCCTCTGCATTTCTTTCCTTTTTTTAGGAGCACTGCTGAGTGAGCACCTCCTCTTGGGACTGCTTCAAGTGAAGGGCAGACCTGCACAAAGGTCCTATTGTCATGCCATTAGAGCCAATAATTAAAAAAAAAAAGTTTCCGTAAAGAAGTTTGGTTCAGTGCTGTAGGGAGATTCAGTAACACGGAGTAGAGATGGAGCTTTTGGCTAAGGGATGGCGAGAGACACACCTGGGGAAGAAGTACCAGTGGACTTAACTGGTGAAAGAGAAAATGCCATCATCAAGAGATATCATTGGGGTGGCTGGAAAGATGGCTCAGAGGTTAAGGGTTCGATTCCCAGCACCCACACAGTGGCTCATGAATGTCTATAACTCCAATTCTGGGGGTTCTGACTCCCTTTCCTGGGGTCTGTGTGGACCACAAACATGGAGGGGAAACTCCCCTTCCCTCCCATACAAAATACACCGAAAAAGAACTGTCCTGGTGAAGAGGAGCAGGAAACCCATTGGAAATGATCCAGAAGAAGGGTACATGGAAGGGATGGACAAGAAGAGAGAGTATTGAGCTGGCAAAACCCATGATTGTGTGCGTGTGTTCATTTAAACATGGATATATGCTTTTGAAAGTGTTTTCCCTTGTATTTTAGGCTTAAAGTGACTGGGCCTCAGTTTATAGATTTGTGGGTTCACTATTTGGAAGTCTTGAAAAGGGGTGGTGCCAAAAATATAGCAGTCACTTACAGTTTGTTGGATCCTCTGGATTCAGAATTGTGTTTTTTAAACCGTTCTGTTGCCTCCCTACAAGTTAAAAGTATTTGTAACCATATCATGGTAACATTCCCTTGGGGGTGGGCCACATTTCAATGACCTAAGGTTTTATTTAATGCCAGGGTTACATGGAGAAGTGGCAGCAAGATGGCGAGGCAGTAAGAGGGCTGGTGAGAGAGCCCAGCTGCTGGAGCTGCTTAAGCCCTCCAGCCGGGATTCAATCCTCACTAATACACATAGTAATAATAAATACAAGTTTGAAACAAAACAGAACGAAGTAGCAAAGTGGAAGAGAGGGCCCAGGGGAGCTCACAGGAAGAGTTTGTGTTTGCTGTGTGTGGAATGTCCTCCCAAGCTCTGGTTAGCTTACTGTGCTCATTAGTTAGTTTTGGTTGCATAGACAGGGATGGTGGCTAGGTTTTCTCTTGGTGAGAACCTTGGGGTACAGACCCAGGGTAGTTTTGTAGTGGCAACATATATAAAAAAGCAACAGGCTGTTTGTCCTCCCTTGCTACTATTATTATAGCTTCCAAAGATGCTGCAAAGCTTTGGTTTCATGTCTTTAACTCAAATCTCAAAGCAAGAAGAAAGAAGAAATTCAACTTTCCCAAGATGATCCCCAAGCCAGATGCCTTAAACAAAGTACAGACCTCTCGGGATTCTGGGATGTGTAGTTGGCTAGTTTATAGTGAGACATAGCTAATCAGGTAGGTGAACCTGTCTCCTATATATCTGCTAGAGTTTCTCCATTTTTGTGCATGTCTTCTTTACTAGATAGATCAGTCTTGCACTCAGCTTGTTTTCATGCCTCTCATCAGCTTAGCACACTGTTATGGGTCTTGCATCATCTGTGATTCCTATGTGTCCTACCTAAAGTTGACGAACTCCTGGTATTCCCACAGCAGGGACATGGTAAAGGTATATATTAAAGGTTTCAAGGAAATGCTGGGAGAGTTCCAAATAAGGCAAAGAAAACAATGAAGCAAATGTGAATGTGGTTTGAGAACAGTTAATTTAATTGCAGATGTAGTGTATCCAGTTTAAACTTAAAAATAAAATTCATTTCAACATTAAAGTTATCAGATGAAATACATCAGTAGAGACAATAGTACCTATATTAAAACAACCCCTTTGTGTATTAGTGTATTTTTTGCTTTAGTATTAAGAAAAGTCCCAAAACATTGAAACATTTCACATTATTCGGATTGTTCTTTCTTTCTTAAGTTGTATTCTGAGTGTATCTGAGGCACAGAGCAAAGGTGTTCTCTAGGGAGGGCACTCAGTTGCTGGCTCAGGCTGGGAATTGGGTTGCTATAACTACAGCACACAGATGTGCTGTACATATAAATACAGGCTTTTGTGGTACTTGGGATCCTGACATTGGTAGTGTCAAGTAAGTGGCCTTAAAGAACAGGATTCTTAGGTTTGTGTATATGTGCGAGAGCGATTGATGCTGTACCAATTGTTATCACATGCTTGAGGGTCAGAGACTTGTTTTCTCTCTCCCAGGTATAAATGTGTGATGGTTCATTTTGTCACGGTTGTATTTCTCTTACAGAAAAATATTATTGCACTTATGAAGGTCTTCAGATCTGACCTATATCAGTGAAAGACAGAATTGATTTTCTCTCTGAAATGTTTGAATTGTATATCTGCTACTACTTGCAAAGGAATTCACAACTGTACTTTGTGTCAGTTACTTTCAGAGGAGAGATAGAGGAATGCTCTTTGTGACCTTGTGAGTTCAAAGTGTGTCTTAAATATGTGTGTAGAAACTAATTTTGTTTTAAAGGAAATATGTGTGTAGAAACTAATTTTGTTTTTAAGGAAACAAATACTTTGCATTGGGCATCCTAATAGGACATAGCATGAGTTAAGGATTTTGCTAAATGCCATGAAGTTGGAATATCTTTGCTAAAATAAGAATTGTCAGTTAGTTATAGTTCTAGGACAATGTATTTCATTTTTTTATGAATTGAAATGTGTATGCATTTGTGTAGAATTACACTCAACTATAATATATGCCCCACTTAACTTTCTAACATACCATAAATTGTTTGAATGCACTAGTTGGACTAAGTAAAATGAAGCCATAGCTTAGATATGTAAGTGCATGTGGATTCTTAATGTTCTTAGTTATCAATTAAGATTGTACACACAGGATTAGTACTCTTTCCTTAGCTGTTTCTTTATTTTACTAATTAAATGTAAAATAGCACAAATGCTATTTGGTAGTCATAAAACCTTTTAAAAATTATACTTTTGCATTAGTAAGGGTTCTCTAGAGGAACAGAACTGACAAAATCTAGATAGATATATAGATATATATCAACATAAGTATCTATATCCACATCTATAAGATTTGTTAGAGTGGTTTACAGGCTATTGTCTAGCTAGTCCAACAATGGCTGCTTAACAATGGAAAGTCCAAGAATCAAGTAGTTCTTTAGTCTTTAAGGCTAGATATCCCAGTTTCCCTTTAGTAAATGCTGGAATCCTGAAGAAGTAGGGTCTAATACCATTGAAGGAATGGACTTGCCAACAGGAGTGAGGAAGTCAAGCAGGCAAAGAGAGAGCTTCCTTCTCCATTTATATAGTCTTTTCTAGAGACTGCTGCCAGAAGGGATGGCCCAGAGTAAAGGTGTATCTTCCCATCTCAAAAGATCTGGACTTAAAAGTGAGTCTTCCCTCTTCAAATGATTTAATTAGGAAAAGATTCCCTCACAGGTGTACCAAGCCATTTGGATTTTAATTAATTCCAGATGTCAGTCAACTTGACAACCAAGAATAGCCATCACAGCTTTTACCTTAAGTTTTTGAGTTAAATATTTTGGGATAAATTTTATCTTTCAACTTATTTATGTTCTTATAGCTAGAAATTGCTGTCTATTAATGTATAATTTCATTAAGATAACATTTATTTATTTGTACACTTTGAGATAGGGTTTCACTATATACCTCTGGCTAGCCTGGAACTTGGCATGTAGACTGGGCTGGCCTGGAATTCACAGAGTTCCTCCTGACTGTGTTTCTGCCTCCAGAGAGCTGGAAAGAAAGGCTGATGCCGCTGCACTTAGCCCAGCATTGGTGCAGTTTAAAAAAATTTTTTTAGCTAAATTTAAAACAGTTCTTTTTAATTTTTTTTATTTTATGTATATGAGTACACTGTTGCTGTCTTCAGACACACGAGAAGAAGGCATCAGATCCCATTACAGGTGGTTGTGAGCCACCATATGGTTGGGAATTGAACTCAGGACCACTGAAAGAGCAGTCAGCGCTCTTAACCACTGAGCCCCATCTCTCCAGCCCCCTTAGCTAATTTTTAAAATTAGAGCAATGGTCAAACTCTGTAAGAACACTTTTCTTTGTTGTATTGTATAGTAAGTTGTGTGTGTGTTCTCTTTCACAGTGATATATATTCATCTAAGGAAACAATATAGATCTCATTTCAGTTTTCTATACTGTTAGTCATTTGGTTGTGAATTTAACTTATCTAAGTTTTGGAGTCCCTACCTTAAGAGTTGTGAAGAAGAATTTTCAGGCTTCATAGCCAGTCCTTAGCTTATATAAGTTACCATGTGTGTGAAAGCACCTTTCCTTGTAGCTATAGCAGATTTTTCTTTTTTTTTTTTTTTTTTTTTTTTTTTTTATAGCAGATTTTTCATTGATTACCTGTCAGTATGAAGCAATCATAGTCTTGAAACACTGTAGAGAAGACCTAGCTGCTTGCCACTTGGAACCAGTAAGTTCTAACTTTTGTAAACTGACCGAGGGCCACTAAGTTGTTGGAAGGAGAGGGTATCCAGGAGACTGCATAGCACACTTACACAGGGTGTGCTGTAGTGATGGCCCCACTGTCATTTCTGTCAGGGTAGAGGTTGATTGGCTGTGCAGCAGAGTAACTTAGAGCCATTCAGAATTACAGACAGGGCAGGAGTTAAGAGATAGTTTTGACACGATTAGATTAGTTTGACAGTCTGTAGAGAATGGCGTCTTTGACAGCTCTAAGGAGACATCAAGGAGAGGTGGATGAAATGGACACAGGTTATTTAGGTATATTGAGTCCCAGGTGTTGACAAATGTGAGAAGCAAGGGCATGGATCGGGCAATGTGGTAACTAGTTCACCTTAAGGTAAATTAAGGAGGGTTAGGTAAATAGAGAGACACCAAAGGAGAAAGAGGGATGGATAGAGTTATGTCTGAAGGTAACAGGACAGACTTTGACAGCTTTAAAATCATGCCTTCCTATCTATCTGTCATACTCCTAAGTGCAGAATTACCTCCTTTCCTATCTTACCAGGCTAGGTAGCATATTCCCAGTGCCAACACAAATGCCAAATTTTCTGGAGCTCATTGAATCTTGTAAAGGAGGATCTCCCTCAAAATACTAATTTATAAATAATAGTTTGAATTGCTTCTGTTTTTTCTCTTCTGTGAATGTTAATGTGTCTTTATGGACAGTGTGCTTTTCTTACTTGTTGGGTACTGTGTGGTGTTTATGGACCTATATTGTGAACCACCACACTGTTCTCCACTGTGGCTGTAGTTGGCATCCATAAAGGTCGCTCAGACGCCCAGTTGCTTCATGTTGTCTCCAGTCCTGTACTGTCAGACTTTTGATACCCACCGTTCTAATAGCTGTCTGATTTGCTTGTTTGTTTTTGTTTTTGTGGTGGTGGTTTTGTTCCGTGCTGGGCTTGTACCAGGGTCTTTCACATACCAGGGAAGAGATCCTCTAGTGAGCTGTGATGTTACCAGTCTGAGATTTTTTTCCATGTGTTATTGGCCACCCTTGTTCCTTTGGTGAAATTAGTTCAGATCTTCTGCTTATTAAAAAAAAAAAAAAAAAGATTAGATTACTTGTCTTGACTTTTAAACATTTTGTATATTCTGGATACAATTCTTTTGTTAAATATATTTTAGAAAAAAGTTTTCTCAATCATTGGCCTGTATTATTATTATTATTTTAAATAAAAGCCAAGGCTTTAAAAACACAGTATTTGGGGTGAGGAGATGACTCAACAATTAGGAGCACTGACTGTTCTTCCAGAGGTCCTGAGTTCTATTCCCAGCAACCATATCCATGTATAATGGGATCCGATGCCCTTTTCTGGTGTATCTGAAGAAAGCAACAGTGTGCTCAACATAAGTAAAATAAATAAATAAATCTTAAATTACAATATTTACTCTGTGTTCGTGTGTGTGTGTGTGTGTGTGTTGTAGTGTGTGTGAGATATGCACGGGGAAGTTAAAAGACAGCCTGTGCGAATCAGTTTTTAACTTCTACCACCAGGGATTCAGGAATTGAACTCGGTTTCACAGGCTTGGTGGTAAACACCTTTACCGCTGGCCCTAAACTGTAGGTTCTTAATTTTAATTGAAATTTATTTAAAAAAAAAAACAACCCTCATTTGTATTTTTTTACTTTGGGGACCCTGTTTATGAGATCTTAAATTGGTGTCACAAAAGTTTTCTTAGGCTTTTTCCCCCTAGAAATTTAGTATTACCAGTTTTTCTGTTGATGTCTAAGATCCATTTGATTTAATTTATCTGAGTGGTTTAAAGGTTTTTATTTTTGCATGTGGAAGTCAATAGTTTTAAGAAGATTCCTTTAAAGAATATATACAATCCTTCCAGGTACGTATGTATGTGTAGGTGTGTGTGCTGTTTAGAGTGCATGTGGAGGTCAGAGGACAACTTCATGAAGTTTGTGTGGGTTCTGAGCGTAAGAACTCAAGTCGCCTTCTTGCCTGCACCAAAAGAATTTAATTGAATTACTTTCACATGCTTTTAAAATCCCACTGAATTAATTGTTAATCATTTATATATAATATTTAACTAAAACCCGAAATATTTAATTAAAAAAATCATTTATCCCTCTGTTTGTTTGCCTGCTTTTGTGTAACCTGATAGTACATTTGTTATAAATACCAGTTTTGTTCTTTGTCAGGATCATTTTGTAACTCTGTCTTCCCTTGTAGATTTAAGATCAGCTTCTTGGTATTGAGAATGCAGCTTAGGCTCTGACTGAATTGCCTGGACTGAAGTCAGACACTAGCTTTGTTCATGAGCATAGAGTATCTTTTTATTTCAGAAATTTCCCTTTAAAATATAGGTCATGCATAGCTCATATTAGTTTTAATCCTAAGCCTTTTAATAGTAAATCACAAGATTTTACCACTTCCGTCTGTAAGAGAAATTCTGAAACAGATTAAACAATGTCAACTGTGTTGCTTTCGGTAGGAAGGGAAGGAACAATGTACTCATACCACGCGTGTGATTCATGAGAAAAACCCTCATTTCCCTCAGCAGAGTTAATCAAGTTGGCATTTTGTTACTTGCTATCTTTGTAGTAAACTATACCTATGTGTGAATGTTCTTTTCCTTGTTTCAAACAGGTTTTGTTAGGTCCTGTCTCACAGAGGCACGCTAGCATTTTACCTCAGGAAGTGTGGTATATTTGATAGATGGCCATGATTTGATGTCATTCATGTAAATGTGCTTCAAGACTGAGATGTTTGGTTTTTTAGCAATCTTACCCATTCACCAACTCATTATATAGTTCTGAATGTATTTTTGTTGTTGTTCTGTGAATGTTATAAAAATTAGGTTGTTTGTGGATAGATACTGGAGCTGAGCTGACTTCTCTGTCTGACTCGATTTGCTCAGCTTTGCGCAGTGAAATGGTGAAGATTAAAGAGCCATTTTGGTCATGGCACATGTCTCTGTGCTGAAAGGAGAGTCTGCCCTGGACAGTAACTTTTAAAGAACCAGTCGGCTGACACCTGCTCCAAAGCACAGTGATCAGCAGAGACGTGTTGGTGCTGCTTTGTAGACTGATAGCAGCAGATCTATTTAGCTGAGCTGTCTGTAGCAGGTTGGTCACGAGGACATAGACACTCCCAAAGCATAGCCCTCATACCACTGTCCCAGGCTGGTTTGGGTTGTGCCAAGAGAAAAATTTGCTCTGTGTAGCCCTGTACGTCTGAGGTAAGAACAACTTTATTGCCGGAAGGGGGAAAGCAAGAGCCATACAGCCTCCTCCAGCCTCGCCCATCTGTGATGATATAAACGTATGCCAGTCTTTACTGCACTAATCCCGCAGGAGGCCAGTATACAATTCAACTCTTTTTTTGGTGGAGAGCAACCAGCTCTTAGCACTGCTTTAGTACATGTTAATAACAAAAATTGCAGCTGTAGCTCCTGTGAACATTTGACCTTGAAGCCTCACAGGAGAACAGACATTGCCGATTTCTACTTGTCCTTGAGTTACAAGAGTAGATAATGAATTCATAGAAATTGATAAAGAGTATCTGTCAGGCAGCTGCTGAGGTCATGAGACTGGTATGCGGAAGGAGTGCCCATACAACATGCGTAATACATAATGCAGCCCAGAGAGGTGGGTGGGTCATGGAAGTAGGAAGCGAGCCTCAGCAGGAATGTTGGCTCTGCTAGAGCCACAAGCCGGGAGCTCCCACAGCGCATAGGCTCCCCAGCAGCTAAGGGAAATGGGATCGCTTGCTGCTGCAGAGACATAGCCATAGACGGCGGCAGCACTGTTGCTGTACTGGGGCTTCAAAGACATTGAAGACAGTGCAGGTTGGATTTTTAGAAATTAAAATGTTCATACTACAAATATTAAATGCTTAATACTGCTTAAGTAGAGGGACTGGACAGAGGGTGGGAGAGAAGGAGGAGCACAGAGAGCCCATCCTTGTTATTTTTGTATGTGCTACATTTGTAAGTAAAGGTTCAGTGCTGGCTTCCCTGTGCAGAGGAGCAGCGCTCTGCCATTGAGGGCTTGCTGGTGGTGGAGCGTTTCTGAAGTAGCTGTGGAACATGTCTAGAGAGATGTCGAAATGTGACTGTAGTTTCCAGATACTTAGGGAATCGTAGCCACTTAGTCCACTCTCTTGACTGTGTAATACACACACACACACACACACACACACACACACACTTTGTCATTTACATGATGTATGATTTTATTTTTTAAGTGCCTGCTAATTTTTGAGTGAAGTAAAACATTAAAAAAGATTCAGTGTATTTTTATGGCAAGTTTTTTTTAATGTACTTTCCTGAGTTTTCTCTTGACTTTGAAAATAAAGTTAATGGCTTCAGCAGTTGCTCTGGACTTCCCCACTTGTTACTGTGCTTTGTGTAGACAATGAGATGTCATTCTTTCTTTGAAGTCATTGATCCATAAATTGATTTCGGTTTAGGAGCATCAGTTGGTTATTTACATTTTAGTTAGTTACTTGGATTTATAAGGAGATTTAAATTCAGCAACTATCACTTTCTAGAAATGAAGAGATTAAAAATAGGCTCTCTTGTAGTTTGACATTTTAGATCATTTAGTAAATTTGGGTTGCCTGTCAGTCTCTGTTTCAATGCTGTGCTCTGATCTTCTGGTCATCTTCCCTGACATGAGTAAGTTTACATTCCGATGTAGAGAACTTGCATTCCGCCAAGTAGTTCTGACGCACACAAGAATGTGGAGGCCCATACGCAGGGCAAGGTTAGGGACACTGATAGAGGGGGCTTCTGTGCCCAGCTGCAGCCTTTTCCAGGACACTCACACTAATAAAACATACTCTTGAATCAAATTGGGGGAAAGTGTGCTGACAGAAACATAGGCTCGATTGGCCTTACAACTTCTGCTGCTGATTAGTTACCTATGGGAGTTTACACAAACTCGGTAAGTTGCTTTTCTCAGACTCGTGCTTTCTGGTTATGAACTTGAGGGACTCTATATAGCAGGCTGTTACAGAATACAGGATATTACAGTGCATTTTGGATTATAAATATCATGCTATTTGCACCTGCTACAAACATTTTCCTTAGTTTATTTTGATTTGAAGAACTGAGTTAATTTGTAAATCTTAATTTTTTAAATTGCTCTGTGCAAAACCTTCAAGTGGGATGAAACCGTGGACCACTCTACTGTGTGCTGTGCGTGTGTGCTGTGTGTGCTGTGTGCTGTGTGTGTGCTGTGTGCTGTGCTATGTGCTATGTGCTATGCTGTGTGCTGTGTGGTGTGTGCTATGTGCTATGTTGTGTGCTGTGTGTGGTGTGTGGTGTGTGCTGTGCTGTGTACTGAGGTGTGTGCTGTGTACTGTGGTGTGTGCTATGTGGTGCGTGCTGTGTTGTATGGTGTATACTGTGTGCTATGTTGCTGTTGGTCTTTCAGCTGATGGCTGGCAACAGGACTTACATAAGGCTGAGAGAGCCAACACTTGACAAATGTGGACCTGTGTAACTTAGCTGTCATTTTGTGGCTGTTTAATATTAACGATTGTAAGGATGTTCTGGCACTACATTGAAGTTGAAGCACTGAAATCAGAGTTGCGCAGTGTATTTATACAGAACAGCTTCCTTAGGAACATACACACCATACTTTCCCCATCCTGACATCCCTCTTCAACTTCATAGCTGCCTGTCAAAAAGCCCGTGTCTAAGATGGAAAAGGGCCAACAGGGTTCTGAATGGTAAAGCCAAGACTTACCAGGAATGTTGGCGAGTATACTGCATGTGCTCACACACATTGATGATTTTGTTTTACACACAGGTACACACAAAAACTGAAACTACTCTAAAGATTGGGGTGACTTTTATAGTGTTTTAATTCAAATGTAAACAAAACAGTCCTAAATCTTTGAAATTCAAAGTGGCCACAGTTAACCTGTCTATAGGTTGCGTTCTTAGCAGGAGCTGCCCTAGGGCACTTGGTCCGTATGGATTTGACATTCAAATCTTTGAGTATTTTCATCTGACCTAAGGCTCTTACTGCACTGTGTGATTTTGCTGAATTTCAATTGCTATGTGAATTACAAATGCTGAGCCGTCTTTTCCCACTCAGCTAGCTGGCAAGTAGGCCTGGCCATTGAGAGCTGCCTCTCACTGAAGGCCAGTTTGGACTGTCATTGGCTTGCAGCTGTTTGAATACTCATCTTCCACTGACTGTAAACTAACGAAGAAATAGTGGCTATATTTTGTCAATTTTTTTGTAAATTCTTATGTTAATTAAAAGGCTTATGTTGATAATACTGATTTGCGTTACGTGTCCAGTGGACACATTAAGGGGAGTGGGCAGCAAAACACTTTACATGTCAGAAATAATCTGGAAGAGTCTTCGTATTGTCTGTGGACACAAGGAAAAATGTGGTTATGTTGAGTTAAAGAATACATAGGTATAACTGATTGCACGGAACACTCACTGAGTGTCTGTTATATATGTGCCTTTCCCATGTCTTCCCACGTACATTCACAGCTGCTGCCACTTCAGCGTTATATGACCAATGGGAAGAGGTTGCTGCAGTGCTTCTCAGTGGTGTGGTCCAGTCTCAAACAACTGAACGTTTCATTGGGGACTGGGGGAGCTCTCTAATCATGGCCTGGTGCGAGGTGGTAGGCAAGCACTCTGCCATCTAGTTGTTTGCTTTGACTTCCTGCTTTTTCTTACTCCTGAGTCTTTGTAAAGAAACCTAAAGCCACTAAAATAAATAGAAGCTAACTGTGGGGAATTGTCCCTCGGTGACCTCTCACTTTCTTCCCCTGTGAAATTGCCTATTCTAGCTAATTCATCTAAGTGGCGTTTTTGTGACTGGCTTGTTGCCCTCCGTGTTATACTTTCAAGCTTCATCCATTTTGTATCATGTGTCAGTTCTTCAGTCCTTTAAATGTCTGAACAGTCCTCCATTGTAACGCATATGGCGTCACACAATTGTACACCCAGCACTTGGGAGGCTCGAGGTAGGGGAAGCATGGGCAGACCAGAACACTGTGGGGTTTGCTGTTTTGAAGTGGGGGATTCAGTTTTTTTGCTGAAGTTTGTAAAAACCCCCGGGGCAGCGGTTTTTGTTTTCTTTCATCAAGTGTGGTAGGCCATTGTATGCTACGGATAGTAGATTTCTTTACTGTCTAGCCCACATTTGCAAAAGAAGAAATCGTGTTTATAAAATTGTCTAGGCTAAAGGGGGATAAATATGACAACGAGTCCCCCGTTGTACTTTGGCTTGCTCATTTATTTTGGGGTACGGGCAGTGGAACCTGGGGGGTCTTTGCATTACACATACCACACTGACCACAGACCCCCTTTCTTCATTTTATTTTATGTTTTATGAAACTTAGTAATAAGCCTTAATAAAAAATTTAACATTTTTACCTAATCATGAAATAGGAAAAAAATGATTTTGGGTAAGCCTTTTATGTATTTTACTTTATTCAAAATTGTTTTGCAAGTTGTTAAATACCGTGTGCCTGAGCTGACGACGGGAATCACTTTTTTCTTTAGACTGTGTTCTCAGTAGTCCCAGAAATCTTAAATTTGCTATTTCCATTTCCCTTGTCCAGGGACCCTCTGACCCCCTTTCACCAAACACCCATGAGGTTGCAGTGGATTCGGGAAATGTAACTTATTGTTGTTGAAAAGGGCTTTAACTACAAGCATTTCTCTACCTCACTGGCAATTTTTTACTTTATAAGAAGCGCAGTTGTTGTTTGATATTCAGTGTTTTGAAGTAGTTTCCAATGGTATTATCTATATTCTGAGTTTCGCTTAAAAAAAACAAGTTTTGTCCCAGAATAATTGTAGTTCCCTTCCCCGGCCCTCTGTAAAATGACCTTTGATTTTCATAGTTTGGGTTTCCCTTTAGTATTGAAAATTGATTCATGATAGAAGGGCCCTAAAAAAAGGGAGAATTCCATAAATTCCCCAAAAATGCCAAATTTTCTTCCATTGGGGAAAAGTGTTAAATTTAAAATTTTTTATTGGGAAATTATTTTTTTTTAAAAGATGTTAAAAATGGAATATGTGGACTGGATTTCACTGTGTCAAAGAAAAAAGATTTTACATTTGCACAAAAATAAAATTGGAGATTACATTTTAAAGGGAAATAAACAATCCAGAAAGACAAATGTCAATATTTCTCTCACATGCCCCCTATATTAAAAAAACAAAAACACAGAAAGTGAGAGGGAGACGAGAGGAACGGGTCAGGGGAAAGGGGAAAAGGCCAAGGGTAGTAGGAGGATGCACAGTTTGTATAGGATTAATTTAAAACCTTTTTTTTTTTTTTTTTTTACATTTTATGTTACTAAGCAAATTAAAATAAAAAATATACATGAAATGGTGAAATAATGTATTCAGTCTTCACTGAAGTTTTAAAAATTTTTTTCCTATAGGGGGAAAGGGGAAAGGGTTTTGGGAGTATTAAAAAAAAAAAAATTAAAAAAGGGCAGTTTGTGGATGGAACAGGTCAAACCCTTTTTGGGTGCCCCGGGTTTAGCTTATAAAGCAAATGTCAGAAAAAAAAAAAAAAAACCCAAACAAACAAGAAAACAGTCTTTTTCCGGGGAATTAATTGAATTGACTGGGTGGGGCAGAGGAGGTGTTCAAGTCCCCGGTGGAGCTCTGGGGGAGGAATTAGCAAAAATCTGTGCCCCCATTGTCGGCCATGAAGCTGCCTCCACGAAGCCATTTGGACTGTCATTGGCTTGCAGCTGTTTGAATACTCATCTTCCACTGACTGTAAACTAACGAAGAAATAGTGGCTATATTTTGTCAATTTTTTTGTAAATTCTTATGTTAATTAAAAGGCTTATGTTGATAATACTGATTTGCGTTACGTGTCCAGTGGACACATTAAGGGAGTGGGCAGCAAAACACTTTACATGTCAGAAATAATCTGGAAGAGTCTTCGTATTGTCTGTGGAACAAGGAAAAATGTGGTTATGTTGAGTTAAAGAATACATAGGTATAACTGATTGCACGGAACACTCACTGAGTGTCTGTTATATATGTGCCTTTCCCATGTCTTCCCACGTACATTCACAGCTGCTGCCACTTCAGCGTTATATGACCAATGGGAAGAGGTTGCTGCAGTGCTTCTCTGTGGTGTGGTCCAGTCTCAAACAACTGAACGTTTCATTGGGGACTGGGGGAGCTCTCTAATCATGGCCTGGTGCGAGTGGTAGGCAAGCACTCTGCCATCTAGTTGTTTGCTTTGACTTCCTGCTTTTTCTTACTCCTGAGTCTTTGTAAAGAAACCTAAAGCCACTAAATAAATAGAAGCTAACTGTGGGGAATTGTCCCTCGGTGACCTCCACTTTCTTCCCCTGTGAAATTGCCTATTCTACTAATTCATCTAAGTGGCGTTTTTGTGACTGGCTTGTTGCCCTCCGTGTTATACTTTCAAGCTTCATCCATTTTGTATCATGTGTCAGTTCTTCAGTCCTTTAAATGTCTGAACAGTCCTCCATTGTAACGCATATGGCGTCACACAATTGTACACCCAGCACTTGGGAGGCTCGAGGTAGGGGAAGCATGGGCTGTGGAGCCAGATGATTATCACCAACATTCTGAAATCTATTTTATGTGTGCATAATACTGTTTGTTTGGTTAATAGAGTTGTTTCCATATGTGGCCATTGTGAATTATATTGCACTGAGCTCTGCTGTACAAATAGTGGAGTCCTGGCATTTTCCTAGCACCAGGGCTGTGGACACCACTGTAATAGCCTCATGATTTTATAAGGTAGTCTCTAGGGATCTCTAATAGCCTCATGATTTTATAAGGTAGTCTCTAGGGATCCTAATTCAGATCCTTATGCTTCCAGGTGGGATGGGACCAACTAACTCTTCTCCCCAGTTCAGTTGGCTGTTTGATAGAAAGACAAATGTCCTTGCTTAGCTCTATTCCGAGGGTGCTAGCCTCTCTCCTCCAGCATATTTGAGAAATTAATGTGCTGGAGAGTTGTTTTCCCTGTTGACAATTTTGTGATGTCTGCAGGATGTGAGTCTTGTGGCTGCAGTTTATCAGCTCACCTGCAGCTCCCATGTCCCAGACTCTCCTGGGAATATATTACACAGTGTGACCTTTGCATATTAATACAACTCAAAGTCATGAAGTTCTTTCTAGCCCTAGTTGGTAATAGGATTTGCAGTGTAGAGTAGGATGTGGGGAACTGGTACAGGGACTGTCCAGACCAGCAACACTGTGGGGTTTGCTAGTGTTGAAGGTGGGGGATTCAGCTTTTCTTGCTGAAGTTTGTGAACAACCCCGTGGCAGCAGGTTTTGATTTCTTTCATCAAGTGTGGTAGGACCATTGTATGCAGTACGGATATGTATGATTTCTTTACTGTGCTAGTCCACATTTGCAAAAGAAGCAATCGTGTTTATAAAATTGTCTAGGTCTGAAGTGGGATGAAATATGACAACCGAGTCTCCCAGTTGTACTTTGGCTTGCTCATTTATTTTGAGGTACTGGCAGTGGAACCTGGGAGGTGCTCTTGCTAATTACACATACCACACTGAGCCGCACAGCACCCCCTTGCGTTCATTTTTAGATTATGATGTTATGTAACTTAGTAATAAGCCTTAAGTATACAATATACATTTTTACCTAATCATGTAATAGGATTAAAATGATGATATTGGTAAGCCTGTTATGTATTTTACTTGTATGTCAAAATTGTTTTGCAAGTTGTTGAATACCGTGATGCCCTGAGGCTGACGACTGGAATCACTTTATTCTTTGAGACTGTGTCTCTCAGTCAGTCCCAGAACTCTTAAATTATGGCTAGTCTCACTAGCAGCTTGCTCCAGGGATCCTCTGACCCTCCTTTCACCACAACAGCCATGCAGGTTTGCAGTGGATTCTGGAATGTGAACTTATTGCTTGTATGACAAGGGCTTTAAACTACTAAGTCATTTCTCTACCTCACTGGCAAATTTTTTCTACTTTATAAGACATGCTGCAGTATGTATGTTTGAATATGTCTGAGTGTTTTGAAAGTAGTTTCCAATGGTATTATCTATGATTCTGAGTTTGCGCTTCATAAAACAAGTTTTGATCCCCGAAGATAATTGATGAGTCTACTCTGACCAGTGCTCTCATGTAAATGACTGACCTCTTGATTTTCATAGCTTGGTTCCTAGTATGTGAAACATTGTATGTCATGATAGAAGGGCCCTATAAAAGGGAGAATTTCCATAGAAGTTGCCCAGAATGCCTAATTAACTTCACATTGAGGAAAAGTGTTCAATTAAAATTTGTTATTGGGAACATATATTTTCCTTAAAAGATGTTTAAAAAGTGGAATATGTGGACTATGGACTTTCACTGTGTCATAAAGAAGAAAAGATGTTTATCATTTGCACAAAAATGGAAAATTGGAGATTATCATGTTAAGGGAAATAAACAAGTCTCAGAAAGACAAATGTCATATATTTCTCTCACATGCAGCCTCTATATTAAAAACACAAAACACAGAAAGTGAGAGGGAGACGAGAGGAAGCAGGTCAGAGGGAATGGGGAAAGGACCAAGGGTAGTAGGAGGATGCACAGTTATGTGCATAGGTATTACAGTGAAACCTTTTTTTTTTTTTTTTTACAGTTTCTATGTGTACTAAGCAAATTAAATAAATATATACATGTAATGGTGAAATATATGTATTCAGTCTTCACTGAAGCTTTAAAAATTGTTTCCTTATAGAGGGAGAGGAGAGGTTTTTGGAGTAGTGACTGGGTAGAAACAGGCAGTTTGTGGATGGAGAAGGCAGGTCAGAACCTCTTTGGTGCACCTGGGTTCTAGCTTATAAAGCAAATGTCAGAAAAAAAAAAAAAAAACCCAAACAAACAAGAAAAGCAGTCTTTTCCAGGATTAAAGTGAGAGTTGACTGTGGTGGGGCAGAGGAGTGTGTTCTAAGTCCCCAGGGTGGAGCTCTCAGGGAGGGAATTCATGCACACATCTGTGCACCCCACTTGTCCTAGGTTGGCATCTTTTCCTTAAAACATTTAGAATAACGTGGTCAGGAAAATTAGAAAATAGATACACTCCCATGTAGAAGGAACGTTTAGTCTGAGCATGCTAACTTAGAAAAGGGGATTGCTTATAACTTTTTATTAAACATTTTGTAGTTTACAATGGGGCCATTTCTGTCTGTATTGGAATATTCTAAAACTTCGCCTCATTGAGAGTGATTTCCAACAGTCCATCACAGTTCCTATTAATTCTTCCTTACTTACATTATTAATTTGAAAACAATTTTCCAGAAAAAACATGATTGAAACTTAGAATTTAAATTATTTTGTTGTTATTTCTTTGTATAATGATGACTAAAGACTTTTTAATGTGTAGTTTTTGTAATTGAAAAAGATGTCTTTAGTTGGAGGTTAGCTAGAATTCCTACTTCATGTTTCTTGATCCCTGAGTCTGTTTTTCTTGTTGTTTTTTGTTTTTTGTTTTTTTTATCTCTTTCTAGTTTTGGCAAGCGTTCTGCAGGAAGCTTTAGGCGTGGCTGCGAATGCATCGTCTTAGAGCCTTCTGAAATGATTGTGGTAAGACTATCTCTTCGAGAACTTTTTCTTTTCCTAAGGTATCTTTCAATAAAAAGTAAAAGAAATCTTTTTCACAAACTACTTGTTCATCATAAGGTGCTGTATTTTTGTAACAGCTTTACTTAATAATTATGAATTTGAGTTAATACTTGTAATATTGCAATTATTTACAACACTCAAATGTAGAAGATAAAAAGTTGAAAAGGGACAATGTTTGGTGTTTGAACTTTATAATTCAATCAGTGGTTGTGTTTTCTAACTGAAATTTGGGTGATCCTGGAACTGTAGAAATTTAGGTCTGAGGGGCTTATGCGTGAACAAGTTCCTTTAAATGAATCACATTGATGTATATTCAAGGAACAGTTAATGTTAAACAATTCTGAATTCCTTTAACTGAGGGGACATTAGAGACCTGCTGACTCCTTTGTCTCATATAGTGTGATTTAAGATACATTAAGATAAGGCATCATATGGAAAGATAAGAAAGATGTTAGCAACATAATTATTTTAGTAAAGCATTAAGGCAAAACCATCTGTGGTTAAAATAATTAACCACAGTGCATAAAATAATTTAGGAGAGGCTATTAGACATTCTTTTAAAGTAACAAAAGCAAGGGCAGGTGGGTACAGTACCCAGCCCTGACTAGCCTTCAAGATGGCTCTGTGTCCTCATCTGTCTTCTTGTTCAGGGAAGAAACTCTTGTAAAGTAAATGATGGACAGAAGTGGCAATAGTGGAACTTTCTTGATCACATTTGATTAAATATTTGGTAGTTAACTCCAGGTCGAAGTTGTAGAGACAATTTCAGATTTCCCCAAGAAACTGCAGAGGAATTTTGTCAGCAGTAAGAACTTCCTCTCTGAACCTAGTAAAAAATTGGGGCCAAAATCTCATAAAATGAGAAAATAAAATGGCAGTGGTAAAATTTAGGATTATGAAAGTCTTGGACAGATGAGAGGACTTTCTGACACTTTAAATTGAGATTTTTACTCCTGTTAATGCTGCTTTCATGGATTTTTTTTTTAACTTGATTTTTGGGGAAGTGTCTGAGGTTTTATACTTTGACAGTATTACAGGAAGTGTGAGAGCAGCCTCTCTGTGAGCAATCCTGAAGACCATAACTGGCAAATAAACTTACTTTGCTTGTTTCCTGTTAGTGTGTGTTGGCTAGAATTTTTAGATGTTTAGAAGGAGGAATTGTGTTTTTAAAGCAGTAAATATTATACAAGCAAAAAGAAACCGAAGGCATGCCATGTAAGCTGGAAGAGGAACCTTGTTTCCTAGAGCCGTCCTGCTGACAGCGCTGTCTGATTCATTCAGGGTTCCAGGGGTTTTTTACAGAGTTTCTCAAATGCATCAGATTCTTGTGCATGTGTATACTAAAGTTATGACAAGCAGTGGGTGTGTTCATAAAGTGTGGTCATACCCTGTGACCTCTTTGACTTGTAAGTCAGCACAAAGACTACTTAAAGTCTCTTCCCCCGAAACTACAGAACTTCCAGGGTAACCCAGATTGTCCTAAGTGGAACTGAGTATGCTGGTTCACCCAAGAGTCACTGTGGGCCACTTAGCTCAGAGAGTTGCAGAATGAATGAAACTAGACTGTTTGTAAGTTTATTTTCTCATCCAGTGTTGATGTGGAATGGTCTGACTGGAGAAATGAAATCTCTCGGGGGTTTTATTTCAGGTGGACTATATGGATGAAAATGAAGAATATTTCCAACGTCAAGCCTCCCACAGACAGTCTCGAAGAAGATTTAGGAAAATCAACCAGAAAGGTGAAAGACAAACAATTATCGACACAGTGGACCCTTACCCTGTGGGCAAGCCACCTTTACCTAGAGGCTATCATACGGTGAGTTATAGAGCACAGATTTGGTGCTACTCATAAGTCTTTTGTGATGGGGATGCATAAAAAGATGGTTAAAACTTGATTATTTTGCATTATTTATTCACTGGCTTTATTATTTACTTTGAGACTGGTCTCCCTGTGTAGCCCTGTCTGGCCTGGAACTTACAGAGCCCCATCTTCTCTTGTTTGTTTGTTTGCTTGTTTTCTCCTGAGTGTTCCTGTTTCTTCTGGTGGAAGCCCACATCATCTCATCTGAATAGATTACAGAAAGTGTTGATACAAGAACTGAAGAGACATAGCTTAGTTGTTGTATTTCTTAAACCCTTCTCTGAGATTGGCTTCGAGATGGGCATGTAACATTCGAGTTGGTATTTTTAAGTTTCCTTCTGTTAATTCAAGAGTGTAGCTCTCTGCTGTGCAGCCCTCTTAATGACTGATATCATATCTGGCTTTTATTTAAGAAATAGGTATGTGTAAAGCTTTCTAGTACTTTCGTAGGTTTTTATTCTACTGTGAGACTATGACTTGAGCTCTGTTCAATGCAGAGAACTCGAAATCACTTGAATTGACTTGAGGAAACAGAAACATCTCAGTGTTGATGTTCTGAAATGCTTCTGCAGAACAGCTTCAGAGATCTTCCTAAATGCTGAGACCCACTCGATTGCCACTGATTTTACATTGAAAAAAGCCTTGGATAGTGGGTGCTCTGTATAAACTTCCATAAAGTCAGCTTAGAGCCTTTCTTTTGTTTTCAAATGAAAGGACCCTGAGTTCTTATGCTAATGGCATAACGTGGAAGGTCGTTTCTCTGTGCATGACATACAGAAGTGGCCACTATAGGAAGTTAGTTTACAACTAGATACAGAAAAATGGTTCACTAGGTAACTATTTTACACTTCCCAGTTTTTTCTTTCTGCAGGTAAGCACAAGTAGAAAGTGTACACAGACCAAACCATGAACTCATCTTTCGGTAACTTTAGGTTGAACATCCTTTATGCCCTGTTCACACACTTATTTCTAGGAGAGTTCTTTGTTTTAAAACCTTTAACAGGGCTTTGAACATCTGCAGTCTGCTTACTCCTTGCAGTTTTTCAGTGTATCACGGAGAATCTTTTGCTTGAGTTCTCGGAGAAGAACCAAGTTTTGTCTGCCACAGAGGCACTCTGTTTGCCTGTTGGAGAGGCTTGAGTATCAGAGAAGAACAAAGCTTAAAAGAAGCTGGGCATGGCGGTGCCTGCCTGTTATTTTAGCACGAGAATCGAGCCAGAGGTAGGCTGCAGATGGAGGCCCACCTCTTCGACATAGCAAGTTCCAGGCCAGCCACGGCTTCAGACCAAGACCTTGAGCCAAAAATAAAATAAAAATAAAAAGGAAGGCAGAGGGAGGGTGGAAATGGAAATCATTCATACACACACACACACACACACACACACACACACACACACACTGTTAATTGAAGAAGGTAATTGGTTTGGGTGTAGATTTAACATCCCAGAAAGAAGGAACTGCATAATAAAAATTATAAATGCTAGTACTTTAAAATAGATGACTGTGTTTTGACATACTAATATTTTTACTATTTGTTCTGCTTTGAAATTGCTTTCTCAAACTAGTTTCCATCCTAAGAAACTCAGATGAGCATGGACTTGTTGCTCAGTGTTAAATGCTGGTTGGATTAACCTGATGAGCATGTGTGGGGCGTTCAGGTTGCGGGGTCATAGCATAGCTGTTTCTCTTGCCCGCCTTCTCTCGTCCTTCATGGGATCCTTTATTACCCTTCTGTACATCAGTCCCCTTTCTTGCTCTGTTTAAGTATATATTTTTAACAGTATATTATCTGGTCAACAAATACTTTTGGGAACAATTTAATATTAAGATAAAAATGCTATATTTATTTGCTATATATGACCAATGGGAATAATTTTTACTAAATGAATTAAGATGGTTGTAATTCAAAATTGAGTCCTTCTTGAGATAGAAATTGTTTTATTATATATATGTATATATATTATATGTATATAATTTATTTGGTTTAAACAGATTTTAATGAGGAAAGCAAAATTTGTTTTATAGGTTTGGTAGACTCAGTATAAGAGATTTAGATGAAAACTGTTATTCTTCATTTGCTGTGAGCCTTATTGTTCTCTTTCTCTTGGAAAAGAGTTGGCTAGCATAGTGGGGCTGGGTTGGAAAGCTGGTCCCAATCAGTCGCTTGAGTGTATGTGGGACGAGTCAGGATGACTTTCCAGTGCATGGCTAAAGACACAGCCCAGTCATTCCACACTGAGATGAACAGTCTTCGTAGCAGACGTAATGTGGAGCATGTCTGACATTTGTTCCTCTTTTCCTTTCCTCCTCTATGGCACTCATTTCATTCTGGCTCAAAGGAATGCACTAAATCTCAGGTATTGTAATCCGTGTGGTGTCTTAATACTAACCTGAGTTTGTGTGTAAGTTTTGCAATGTTACTAATGAGTTACAGTGCTGATGTCGTTTGCTCGGTCTTGTCCTGCTGTGTTTCGCCCCGATGGAGTGAGACTTGTGCATGCCTTGGAAGTGTTGGTTTAGGTAGAGGTAGCACAGTAAGCTTCATTCGTGCTCTTCTACATATGAGCGGGTCATTACCTGAAAAATGCAAGTGCAATTTAATTATTTTTAAGAGTGATTGAAGCACTGTTTCTTTTAACTTGTTTTGCAAATAAGAAAAAAACAGACATTGGAATTGCCCTGCCTTTCTTATGGGAAAGCTCATGGGAAATTCCTTAGAAACTTACATTTTAATTATTCAATTGATAGAAAGCAAATTTAGAAATCCCAGGATGAGAGCATTTGGGGAATATACTGGGGAAGTTTCATTTACATTAAAAAACAAAACCAGGCTTATTCTAAAGAAGAAATGGGAGCTTCAAATCTCATACTGTGTTTTCTTATTTGCACCTTGATTTTAACCAGATTTCATGCTTTGGTTCGCCTACAGTTTAATCAAGAGATCTAGAATACCCTAACTTGTTTCTTAATGCCTGCAATAACTAATCTGTGGTTTCCAGAATTGGACTGTTGAAGTTGTGGCTCATGTTTGGCTTAGGGCATTTGGAGCTATGGAAGAAGAACTGATGACTCCCTGGAAGATGGTAGAGGAACAGTAATGTTTATGGCTGTGTTACTGTCCAGGAGAAGGGGCATGAGTAATTACATTTATATTGAAGAAATCTGTCACTAATATTTTTGGGTATTGAGACAGCCTTCCATGAAGTAACAAACTATTTGTATACATTCTCAAATTAAATGAGACAGCTCCTTTATGTTCTGTACAAGGAGATGCTGTACTGGCATAGCTGTGTGTTTCATAGAAACTGCTGATTTGTATGTGGGGTGGTGTATGTGCACATGTGCATTGTCTATAACTGTCTGCCTTGCTCCTTAGAGGTAGGGTTTCTTGCTAAATCTGGAGCCTGCTTTATCAGCTGGGCTAGCAGCCAGCAAACCCTAGTGAGTCTCCCGTCTCTTCTTTCAACAGTGCTAGGGATGAGGTGTGCACAGGACCACACCCTGCTTAATATTTCTAAAAAGATTTTTATTTTATTTTTTGTGTATGAGTGCCAAAAAAAAATCTATGTATGCATCTATGTATGTGCACCACTTTCTTGCCTGGTTTCTACAAAGTTCATAAAAGATATCAGATCCTCTGTAACTGGAATTAGGGACAGTTGTGAGCCACCACCTGGGTGTTGGGAACTGGTCCTGGGTCCTCTGTAAGAACAACAAATGCTGCAATCCCCTCCCCCACGCTGCTGTTTGGATGAGTGCTGGCATCCTAACTCTGGTTCTCTTGTTTGCACAATAAGCCTTCTTAACATCTGAGACATCTATCCCACCCTGGAACTGCTAATTGTTAAATGATGAGATAAATCTAAAAACTTTTATTCAACTTTTAAGCCTCATGGCTGTATAATTCCAAAATTGTATAACGTTAAAAAAAAAGTCAATGTTTTTACTTTTATATGGAAGGTCAGTACTTTAAGAATACATAATTTAATAGTTAATAAAAGAATCCACAATGTAATTTATCTTTTTATTTGGCATGAAAAATTAAGAACCTAATTTTGATTTAAAACTTGCACTCAAAGTACACACAGTGTTGTACACTTTATGTACTCTTTTAAAATTAGACATGTTACGGTGATTTTAAAACATTATAATGATTTTCCTCAGAATCATGAAGACTTAAGTCCACGAAGAGTGTTTTTGGACATTTTTGTAAGGCAAGTTTGTGAGGTTTGCAGGGAGAATAAGTGTTTTACTATGCAGTGAGAAGAGAATTCTCATTAACATTTTCTTACATTTTGATGGGTGGAGCTTTTTTAAGCTGACCAAAAGCAAGGTTGTGGCTCAGGCCGTTAGCCTCCCAGTGAATAGACTGGAAGCAGGGAAGACTGTTCCTGGCAGACGATGTGTGAACTTGGGGTCAGCTCCTAAAAAGACTTTCTTGGGACATAGACTAGCATTGGTTTACCTTTAAGAGTTGGGTGGTAAGGAAAGCTTACCCTGTCTTCTCCTCTCATTACTTCAGGGCATTCCTGAGATATTTGCATGGCAGGGAGATGCTAGGTGCATGATAAAGATGGAGAGGAAAGACAGTGGAGCTGAGCTGGAGGAAGGATGGTTACTGTACGTGGTCGTGGTCGGAGTAGTGCTGGAACTTGGCATACATCTCTATTGGTGTGTTTTATTCTCTCTTACTTTAATGGGGGAGAAAGAAAGAGCAAAAAATCGTACAGAAAGAAATTAGACTGGAGATTAAAGAACACATCTCCCACATGTGGATGTTATATATTCTTCCTGAAGCTTGAGATTTTTTAGCTTCCGAGGCTGATTAGAAAGTTAGAATGTTCTCTACTTTTGGAAGTTTCCATTGACATGCTGTCTCAATACTGTCTAACCCCTAAAACACACCTCTGCTTTCTATAAATGTGAATATAGTACAAGATAGAGCCATAGTCTCAAATTTTCAGTCGAGAAAATTGAGAGAATGAAATGGTTTTAGTCGTGGAAAAAGATGTTTTTTCTTCTACAAGCGTTACAGGGTTTTGTCTTCTACAAGCGTTACAAGTGTTCAGTTTTTTCAGTAGGTCAGGTTTAAGTTCTTGACTATGGTATGCAACAGTACTAGAGAATATTACATTGAGCTGATATGTTGAATACAATGTGACCTTAATACTTTTTATTGCCAGCATCCCTAAAGCGTGGTATCGGTATAATAAGGTGACATGTATATGAGGCTTTGGAAGATCATCTTCTTTTTTCATAGGATTGGTCACTCTTTTGTCTCTCATTTATTTAGAGATAGGATCTCCCTGTCCAGCCTGGAAATTCCCACTGTAGACTAGACTGGTTCGAACTCACAGAGATTCACCTGATTTTGTCTCCTGAGTACTGAGATTAAAAGTGTATGTTACCATGCATGATTATAATTTTTTTAAAAAAAATTTGTTTGATTATTTTCCCTTTTGTGGTAATGCCAAGTAAATCTTACTTTTTTTAATGGCCATATAAGGTATCACTGTTTTTAGCATATATTTTCCACATTTCTAAATGAGATTAAAAAAATATTTTCCATGTATTAAGAGTTAAACTTAATTTTTAATTCACACATAAAACATAACAGTTAAACATGTTGGTGAATACTTTGTGATTTTTCAACATGTTCATTTTTCATTGTGTGCTGTTTAAATAGGAGATATATGACACTGATCTTAAGCATACGTCACTTTACAGTAGTTTTTAAGGAGTAGATTTAAGTTGTTGTATCCTGTTAAGAATTTCTTGGTTTGATTTTAAAAGTTATTGCTTATTGAAATAAAAAGTTAACAGTGTTTATTTTATGCACATTTTTTGACATGTGTTTTTTGATTGAGCTATTCTTTTTTTTTTTTTGGCTTTTCAAGACACGGTTTCTCTGTGTAGCCCTGGCTGTCCTAGAACTCACTCTGTAGACCAGGCTGGCCTCGAACTCAGAAATCCACCTGCCTCTGCCTCCCAAGTGCTGGGATTAAAGGCTTGATTGAGCTATTCTTAAATCAGAAATCTTAAGTATTTTCACCCATTTCATGTTTTGCTCTCTCACTTATTAATTTTTCAATGGCTCCTTAGTTTGATGTAGTATCTGTTATTTAACTGTAAGAAGTTGTGCTTTATGTCAGAATCAGTGGCTTCGATTTTTGGTAAATTCCCTAGAATATATTAAGAGCTTCAGAGTTTACCTTAGTTCATGTCTCTCCTAACTATAATTTATTTATAAATTTAAAGATATATCTTAACATAAATAAAATTATATGCAAATGTAGGGTTAGTGTTATAACCACTTTAAAGGATTTATCCCTGTATTTATCCACCCAGCATTTGTCTGCTTAATTGAAGCCAAAGCATTTATTTTCACTGGTGTTGTAATTGTTTTTCTGTAAATTAAAGAAGAATTGAGTTTCAGAAAACTGATATATTTTACTTCCTTTGTCAAGGAAAAAGCCAGTATTTTATTCTATAGACTTGTTCATTTGATGAATATTTGTTGGATACCCAGTTTTCAAATCTTCATCAGACTCAAGTGATTTGTCCCCTTGCTCTTATAATTTTACAGGGAAATATGGATAATAAAAATGTAGGAAAATACGTGTATGGTGGGACATGCAATGGGCACACTTTGAAGAATCAGGAATGACTTTCTGATGAGCCAGCATGTAATGTCACAACCACAGGAGAAGCAGTCCACACATATAATTGCATTTGCTCAAAGGCCAAAGTTGTGGGAAAATCCAGAGTGAGCAAAGAGGAGGTCGTGACACACTGACCTTCACTTTTTGTTTGTTTTTGAGACAGGGTTTCTCTGAGTAGCCCTGGCTGTCCTGGGACTCCCTCTGTAGACCAGGCTGGCCTAGAACTCAGAGATCCACCTGCCTCTGCCTGCTCAGAGGTTCACGTCTTGATAAACTTACCTGTGCAGTGCTGGAATAGGGATGACCTTAGGTCCTGCTTACGCTCTGGAAGTAGAAATAGGATTTGAACTTGCCAACTGAGATAGGAGCTAAGGGTGAGGATTCAAGTGGAAGAAAGTAGAAATAGGGGCTAAAGAGCGCTCAGTGGTGAAGAGCATCTCCTGCAGAGGCTGCAGTTTTGTCTCCCAGCACCCACATGAAAGACAGCTCACAACTACCTATTACTCCAATGCCACGGGATCTCATACCCTCTCCTCTCCTCTGTGGCCACCAGGCACACATGTGGTGCATAGACATACCCACAAGCAAAACACTGGTACACATAAATAAATCTTGAAAAAAGAAAACAGGGAGATGATGACAAGAATAAAACTTTAAAGGACCAGTTCATTCATTTTAGTTGACTTATCTGATCATAGTGCTTCTACCCAGTAATTTTTAGAGGGCGGTATATATATATAACTGCATGTGTGTGTATGTATGTGTGTGTGTGTGTGTGTGTGTGTATGTATGTATGAATGTGTGTATGTATTATGTTTGCCATATATAAGTGAAAATATTCCTGTGTGTGTGTATATATGTATGTATTATGTTTGCCATATAGAAATGAAAATGCTCCAGTGTGTGTGTGTGTGTGTGTGTGTGTGTGTGTGTGTGTGTGTATGTGTTATGTTTGCCATATAGAAATGAAAGTGCTCCAGTGATAGTTTGAGGTAGATTAATTTGAAAAAAAGACACAAGGCTTTGTGTTTTGTTTGTTTTGGGTTTTGTTTTCATCAAGAGTTTTTCTCCCAGAGTGGTTTGTAAGTGCCAGTGTAGATCACCTTCAACTTCTGATCCTCCTGCCTCAGTTCCCAAACCCTGTGATCCCTGGAATGTACTTCCATGCCCAATTTCTGCTGCACTAGGGCTCAAATCCAGGGTATCAAGCACTCCGCAAACTGACCACATCCCCAGGCTGAAGTGGATTATGCTTTAGTGCAGGAAAGCTTAATAAAAATGTGAAAGCTGAGCTGATTCTGAAGAATGACAAAAAGGGCGTGGGGAGAAGGCTAGTGACAGCCACACCCTGTCAAGGTTGGCAGATAGACACTATGAATTTCCTACTGTGGAAGCTGTGGATTTCACTAGCGCTTTTTGACACTGTAAAAAAGTATTCCTTGCATGCTCCTTGTCAGTAGGTTAACTGGCTCCTCTTCACCCAGATCATGCTGTATTTTAAATCCTTCAGGAAGGTTCTGACAGAAAGGTCTCCAAACAATAGGTGGAGAAAATGGTATTGAACCCTGTGCTACAATTTCTGCCAAACTGCAGCCTGTTAGAGCTGCAGCGTTTCCGTGGCTCTCCGAGCTTTAGGGAGGGACCTTTTCTCTTTTCTTCACTTATAATCAGCTATTACGTTAATTTTATTAGTATGGATTAAGAAATTAAACTATAGAGCATAGGTAGACATTGAAATGTAAATGATGAGACAATTTAAAGCGTAAAACGATTTCTCTCACGCTATTAACAGCATGCATTGCAAATTCATGCGAGGCAGTTGAGAATAGCATGCAGTGTGCTGTTTACCCGAGTTTCAGCTTCTGCTGGAGGATGTCTATTTTTGTAGATTACATCATCTCTGCTAGAGAACTCCGGTGTCCACTGGGATTTACTGTTCTTTCATTCCAATCTGAAAGAGGGCTTGTATTGATGTCATAATTGGACCTATCTTTTAGTTGAAAGTAATAACAGTGCTGTGTAGCAAGTCATGCAATGTTTCAAGCAATTTGTTTGTCAAAAAAAGATCAGTGCCACTTTGTCCTGCCTCTGACTGTGACTATGGGTAGTTCTCTCTCTCTCTCTCTCTCTCTCTCTCTCTCTCTCTCTCTCTTCTCTCTCTCTCTCTTTTTTGCCTGTATGTGTTTTAAAGATAGTTAGCTGAAATTTTGCTTTGTGTTGCAATAGCAAAGATCCCTTTCATCTCTGCCAGCTTCAGCTTTCCCCGTGTGCCCCTCCACCCCGCCCTGTTTCTAGCATGGGGTTTTACAAGCTGATTTGAAAATCCTCTCTCCTTTTTGGACATACCAACTTTTTTTTTTTTTTAAATCTTCCATCACTGTTGAATGGGTCTTGTTATAATGGTTACCCGTTGCAAATAGTCTGTTTTAACTGTGCATAATAATGAGAAATTAGAAATATTCTAAGGTTGGAATCCAGTGTTAAAACAGCAGTGATAGTCAGATGATATTGTTACCCTCTGGGTGACGTGCTAGCATTTATTGGAATGTGCTAGATTTTTAAGGCATTTGTGAAAGGAAATGGTTTAGTTATTTATATAAGCATGATTTTAAAACACTAAGTGATCTGCATATCAGTATAATGAATATGTATGTAAATATGTATCTCTGTGTATATAAAATTTCCTCCTTATTCTTGAAAGATTTAGTGACTATCAGCTATATCTATGTGTTTTTAACTGATTAGGAGCAAGCTTCCAATCCATTATTTTTAATAATAACTTTATTGAGGTATATTTTATATAATGCAATCGTCTGTTTTAAGTTTTTTTTCCCCATGGTCTTTGCTTGGTTAAAGCAAGCAAACAAACAAACAAAACAGCATGTAACATTACATTTGCCATCTTAATGATTTTTAAGCAGACATCTTGGTCATATTAAGTAAGTCAGCCGTGGATGTTTGAACTGTTTTAAATGTACCCATTTTTAAATATGTTTTCTGATTATAAAATTTTTCATAGACTCAAAAATAGGGATGGGGGAGAACGATGTGGATGTAATAGGGGTGGGCAGTTACGGTTGTTTATGTTAATGGAATTCTTTGTGGATTGTATGTGCTCAGCTGGAAGACGGGTAGCCATGATGTGGCCTAAACTAGAAGTAAAGAGCAAGTGGCCCAGAAATGGGAATTACTGATTTGAATAAGGAGGAGTGATTCAGATGCTGAAGACTGGAGGGTGTAGAAGGAAACAGGACAGCAGTGGTCAACAAGTTAGTTTCAGATCAGCCCAGAAGGTGTTTGAGTGTTGAAGAATAGGTAAACCTCAAAGGCAACATTTCCCTTTCACTAACTCTATTTGTAAGAAGTTTGAAACCAGACCTTTACAGAAGTTCTGGAAATCATCAGAACTTTGGGGAATGCCAAGGGAAGGTTTTAGAGAAAAGGTGATTTGCTGTTTGTTACTTTACGCAGTAAATAGTCCCCAGCTAGGTGGGATGGGCAGAGTAGCATTGGCCTTCCTGTTCTTGACATTGACTTTACTGAACTGAGACGCACTTGGGAGCTTCAGTTTGTTTTTCTCTACAGTGGACTTTGACCTGACACTTAGCATGTACTACCTTTGATTGGAGCAGAGGAGCCCTAACATTTCAGCAGGATTAATTATCAGTCAGAGGGTTCTTCTAAGTTCATCACATTATAACACAGAGATCAACAGCAGCTGGGAATTGGGTTGTTTTAAGGAGACAAAATGCTGGTTATTGTGTGATTGTGGACCTTCTTAAAATGAGTTTGGAATTGTATACCATTAAGTCAAAAGCTCTCAGTCTGGTCTATACAGTGAGTTCCAGTACAGTCAAGGTTATATAAAGAAATCTTGTCTGAAAAACCTACAAAAAAGAAAAGAAAAATTAGAGCCTGTATTCACTCATCAATTAAAAAGGATGGTAACGGGGATGGTAGCTGGAGACATGCCTCAGCAGCTAAGCGGACCCAGGTTCGGTTCCCAGCACCTTCATCACACCTCACAGCTACCCTTAGTTCCAGTTCCAGGGAATCAAATGGCTTCTTGACCAGCCTAGGCACTGCATGCATTCAGTGCACATACATACCGACAGGCAAAACACCCACAGAAATAAAATAAAGTAAAATATAAAAACAATGCTTAAAGTATAGCAGGCCATGTATTATAAGTGTCATTTTAAAAGACACATAACTACTTATAAAACAAACAAAAATAAGAAAAGTAATACATTACTAATGTGTGCTGTTCTTATATCTTCATCTGTGTGGAGCCCATTGTAATGCATTCTTCAGTTTGAAAAATGTATGGTACATGAAGAAAACATGGTCTAACACAGAAAGGTGATTCCAAATGCTACAGTATTATAATTTTTAAAAACTTCCTGGCAACCCACAGTGCACTGTGGCCAGGGAACCAGGTAGGTTCACTGTAGGTCTTCAACTCTCACTCTGCTTCTTCAAGCCCAGTCCTCCCAGTTTCATCTTCAGCTCTGCAGCCAACCACTGGCTGCAGCCTCCTTCCCCCCACTGCCCTCATCTCCATCTCATTGCTTTATCATCCCAGCCCCTAATTCCAGCAGTCACTGACTCAGAATGGAACCCAAAGTCCTCTCTGACTGGGAAAGCCAGTAGGCTCCCTCCATTCCTCCAGAGTTCACTCCGTCAGACTCATCCTGAGCTCTGTAGCAGACCTTCTGCTGTGACCTCTCCTCACTCAGTACCCCATTTCCAGGGAACTTACTGAGAAGATCATGGTGGAAACACCCTGCTTTCCTCCCTCCTGTGTATCCTCTCAGCCCCACCCCAACAGCCCAACCCTATTCCTAAAGTGTCAGCTAACAAGACCCAGAAACACATATTGCCCGGAACCTCCAGTGGCCACACCTATCAGGATGCAGGAAGAATTTCCTACCAGGCAATACAGAGCCACTACACTCTGCTAAGAAACAGAGGGGCCAACAGAAACCAAAGAACGAAATACCCACCCAATAAAGACAAAACTAGAAACTAGCACCAGTCTCAGATGTCTAGATGCCAGCATAAAAATACAGACAGTTACAGCCAGGATAATATGTCACCACTAGAGCCTAGCAACCCTACCACAGCAGGTCCTGAGTATTGCAACATAGCTGAAATATAAGAAAAAGGCCTTAAAATAGCCTTTATGAATATGATAGCAGTCCTTAGAGAGGAAACGAATAAATCCCTTACATCTATGAAAACATAAACAGTAGAAGGAAATGAATAAAACACTTCAAGGTCTGAAAATTGGAATTAGAATCAACAAAGAAAACCCAAGCTGAGGGAAATCTGGAAATGAAAGTTAGGGGATTGGAACAGGAACCTCAGAGGGCAAGCTTCACCAATAGAATGCAAGAGATGGAAAAGAGAATCTCGGGACATTGAAGACATGACAGAAGAAATGGATACATCAGATGTTAAATAGGGGGAAAAAATCCTGCTATAAAATGCCCAGGAAATCTGAGACATTTGATCTAAGAATAATAATAGAGGAAGGAGAAGAAACCGAGGACAAAGGCACAAAAATATTTTCAAAAAAAAAAAAAATCATAGAAGAAAATTTCCCTAACATAAAGAAGGAGATTCCTATATGAAAGTATAAGAAGCATACAGAACACCAGGTAGACTGGACCAGAAAAAAAAAAAAAATCTCATGGGCACATAGTAATTGAAGCACTGAACCTACAGACCAAGGAAAGAATATTAAAAGCTGCAAGGGAAAAAGAGCAAGTAACATGTACAAGCACACCTATTAGAGTAATACCTGACTTCTTAATAGAGACGCTCAAAGGCCTGGACAGATGTTCTACAGACTCTAAGAGACTGCAGATACCAGCCTCGACAACCATACCTTGCAAAACTTTCAATCGTCATAGATAGAGAAAACAATAGAGTTCATGATAAAACCAGAGACTAATCCCAGATCAGCAAATCCAAAGAGGGGAAACACTATACCCCATACATAGCAGCAAAATAACAGGAGTCAACAAACACTGCTTGTTGGTATCTCTCAACATCAATTGTCTCAGTTCCCTCAATAAAAGAGAGACAGACTACCAGATGAATTTAAAAACAGGAAAATCCATTTGAAAACAAGAAAATCCATCTTGTGGCTTCATTCAAGAAACATACCTTAATATTAAGCATAGGCATCACCTCAGAAAAAGGATGGAAAGACATTCCAAGCAAATGGACCTAAGAAGCAAGCTGATGTAGCTATTTCAATATCTGACAAAATAGAGTTCAGACCAACACTTATTAGAGGAGATTGAGAAGGACAATACATACTTATCAAAGGAAAAATCTACCAGAGGATGCTAAAAATTACATACTGACTGTCACACACTGTTAGTGGGAGATTTCAGTACCCCACTGTCACCAACAGACAGGTCATCCAGACAAAGACTAAATAGAGAAATGCTGGAGTTAAATGATGTCTTAGGTCAAATGGACCTAAGTAGATATTACAGAACATTATACCCAAACACAAAAGAATACACTCCTTTTCAGCAGCTCATGGAACTTTTCAAAAACTGACCACATACTCAAACACAAAGCAAGTTTCAACAAATATAAGAAAATTGAAATAACATTCTGCATCCTGTCTGAACACCACGGATTAATGCTAGATATCAACAACAACAGAAAGCGTACAAACTCATGGAAACTGAACTGAATGAAATATGAGTCTAGACAGAAATTAAGAAAGACTTTCTAGAATTGAATGAAAATGAATATACAGCATACCAAAACTTATGGAACACAATGAAGACAGTTCTAAGAGGCAAGTTCATGGCATTAAGTGCCTACATTAAAAAATTGTAGCAATTTTATACTAGTAACTTAATTGTACACCTGAAAGCTCTAGAACAAAAAGAAGAAATCATATCCAAAAGAAGTAGAACAAGAAGAAATAATGAAAATTAGGGCTGAAATCACTAAAATAGAAACAGACAACAACAAAAAAACAATCAATACAAAGAATCGATGAAACAAGACTTGTTTCTATGAGAAAATCAGTAAGATTGACAAACTCTTGTCGAAATAAAGTAAAAGGTTGAGGAAGAATATCTAGATTAACAAAATTAGAAGGGACAAGAGTAGACACTGAGGAAATCCAGAGAATCATAAGGATATAACTGTACTCTTCCAAATTGGAAAATCTGAAAGAAATGGATTATTTTCTTGAAACATAACACTTAAAAAAATTAAGTCAAGATTAGGTAAACAATTTAAACTATAACCCTTAGTTATAGAATATATAACCCTAGAATAGAAGCAGCTATTAAATATTTCCACACCACCCCACTTCCAAACCCAAGGCCAGATGATTTTAGTGTAGAATTTTATCAGACAAATTATCCCACAAAATAGAAACAGAAGGAACAGAGGGAACACTGCCAAATTTATTTTATAAGAACACAGATACTCTGATACTCAAATCACATAAAGACCCAACAAAGAAAGAAAATTACAGACCCATTTCTCTTGTGAACATAGATACAAAATTACTCAGTAGAATACTTGCAAATCAAATCCAAAAACATGTCACAAAGATAATCTACTATAATGAAGTAGATTTCAATCCAGAGATGCAGGGATGGCTAAACATACATAGGCTGATAAATGTAATCCACCATATAAACACACTGAAAGACAAAAACCACATGATCATTTTATTAAATACATGAAAGGCCTTTGACCAAGTCCAACACTTCTTTATGATAAAAGTCCTTGAGAATTAAGGATACAAGGGACATACCTCAACATAACAAGGCAGGTTACAGCAAGCCCATAGCCAATATCAAGTTAAATAGAAACTCAAAGCAATTCTGCTAAAATAAGGAACAATCCAAGGTTGTCCACTCTCTCCAAGCCTATTCAGTAATGTACTTGAAGTCTTAGCTAGAATAGTAAGACAACTGAAAGAGATCAAGGGGATATAAATTGAACAGGAAGATGCCAAAGTATCTTTATTTTCAGATGATATGATATACATAAGTGACCCTAAAAATTCCAGTGGGGAACTCCTGCAGCTGATAAGCACTACCAGCAAAGTAGCTGGGTACAAAATTAACTCTCAAAACTCAATAGCCCTCCTATATACAAAGGATAAATGGTCTGAGAAAGAAACAGGAAAATAACACCCTTATAACAGCCTTAAGTAATATAATTTATCTTGGGGTATCTCCTACCAAACAAGTCAAAAGACTTGTCTGATAAAAAGTGCAAGACACTGAAGAAAGAAATTTAACATATCAAAAGATGGAAGTATCTCCTCCCATGCTCATGGATGATAGTATATTAGTAAAAATGACTGTCCTATCAGTAGCAATAGATTCAGTGCAATCCCCATCAAAATCCCAATATAATTCTTCACAGATCTTGAAAGGACAACTTTTAGCTTCATATGAAAAACACACACACACACACACAACACAACACACACACACACACACACACGAATAGCTAAAACACCCCTGAATAATAAACCGTGGAAGTTATTATTATCTAGATTTCAAGTTGTTTTATAGAGCTATAGTAATAAAAACAAGTGTGGTGTTGATACAAAAACTGACAAAGAGTTGATCAACCGAATTGAATTGAATTGAAGACCCAGATGTAAATCCACACACTTGAGTTTTGGTAGAGAAGACAGAAATACTCACTGGAAAAAAGGACAGCATCTTGAACAAATGGCGCTAGTCAAACTGGATTACCTTTATGTAGAAGAATCAAAATCATTTCACACTTAAACCAACACAAATGGGTTACACAAAACCCAACTCCAAATGGATTAAAGACCTCAACATAAAACATACACTGAACCTGATGAAAGAGAAAGTGGGGAACAGCCTTGAACTCATTGGTATAGGAGAAGACTTCCTAAACTGAAGAAGGAAGGCATCAGTAGCACAGGCACTAAAACCAGCAATTAATAAATAGGACCTCATTAAAATAAAAAGCTTCTGTAAGGCAAAGGATATCATCATTCAGACAAAGCAGCAACCTAGAGAATGGGCAGATTTTTATCAGTTACATATCTGATAGAGGGCTGATATCCAAAATATACAAAGAACTTTAAAAACTATATATCAAAAAAAACCAACCCAACTTAAAAATGGGGTATAAATCTAAACAGAAAATTCTCAAAACAGGAAACTCAGTTGGCTGAGAACCACTTAAACGTTCACCATCCGTAGCCATCATAGAAATGCAAATCAAAACTACTTTGAAATTTCACTCCATACTGGTCAGAGTGGCCAGGGTCAATAAAATAAGGAACAACTTATGCTGGCAATGGGTGTAGAAAGGGAAACACTCATCTATTGCTGATGGGAGTGTAAACTTCTATACTCACCATGGAAATCAATGTGGTGGTTCCACAACCCACTCCAAGATCTTGCTATCCCAATCTTGGGCAAGTACTCTGAAGACTCTTCATTCTACCATAGAGAGTTCAGTGGTAGTGTGTTGTTAGCATGGATAATACTCTGCTTGTTTCAACCTTTACCCTCCATAAAACCAAAACAAACCACCAACCCTTCCCACAAAATCAACCAGTTCATCTTAAAATACCAGCATTGTAGTAGAGGATAGTTTGATTTCAAAGTATAGCTAACTCTATATATATGAATAATTATATGCAGTCAAAATGCTCTGCTTTAATACTTAGGAGAGGGGGAGATGAGGTGTGTAATTTGGATTTGTTCGTTTATTTGTTAGGGAACAGTGAATGTAGTCTTAAAAGTGTGGTCATATTAGTAGGCTGATTTATTTTTCAAAAAAGCATTAGATGTTCTATAGCACATAAAAATTTCTACTTAGAGATACTCTCTATTTCAAATTACTTTTTGGTCATTTTCTTAAGTATTAAGACAGAAGGGCCCTAGCAGCTGTTCCTGGTGGAGAAGTCTGCCCATTAGTGCTTCCATTTAAAGTTAGCACCATTGGCTTTTAAAACAGAAGCCACTGAATCATTTTGAAATTATTTTGAAAAGTACTAGGATTCTTATTTCTAAATACTAAGTTGTTTAGAGATAAAAAGAATTGTTGGTTAATATTTGATTTCCAGGCCAGTGGGGTAGCTCAGGGTTATTAGATTGTCTGCTAGTATCCATGAAACCCTTGAGTTTGTATAGTAACATGAAGAAATAAAAATTTTAAAGTCAGTAAAGTCTTTGAAAACAGTATCTTGTATCAAATAGTTTATGTGGTTTTTTTTGTTTTTTGGTTTTTTTACAACATGACATCTCATGAGTTCTACAGTGATATTGTTAGATCAGACTTGCAGAATTGACATTTGTTAATACTTTTAGGAGTGGTATTGGTAGAGGCAGTATCAGTCTATCTACATTAAAGGTTGTGTAGGAGGAAATCAGCATGAGGTTACTGTTTCCAGCCATCCATATGACATTAACTGCTGACTTGGATAAACCTTCAGTGTATGAGACATCTAGAGTATTTTGGAAGCAACAAAGTAACCCTTCCTGTTTCTGATGAACAGATCTGGTAGTTGTTTGTCAGATAAGCTCTCAGTTCACCCTTCTAGGCAATATTGCCCCTCTCTGGGAGATAAGGTCACAGAGGTCAGTGAGACGGAGTGACATGCCCACTGTCCATGGTTCCTTACATAGAGTACATGATTTGTCATTGAGTCAGACATGAAGCTTTTCCTTTCCCAGCCCATGGACTATTTATTTTACAAATACATTTTACATGCACTGTTTAAATATCTTTTAAAGAAATTGACTCCATCATTTAATTGTCCAACCTGCAGAAATAGTTACTTTTGTGCAACTAGGCTTTGGCTCTTTCAAGGTTTTTTTGTTGCAGTTTTTTTCTCTCTCTTCAGACCATTCATAAAGCACTCTATTCTCTCACCATTAGCCTTTCTAATTTATTCCAGTACAGGAGTGAGCTCTTACTAGTATGGGGTACCATTTTATAACAACAGGATGACTTAAATTAGCATGTCTTCAATGTAGGCATTAATATTGTCATAGGGAAATGATTTCGTTTTTCTGAGACAGGGTTTCTCTATATAGCCCTGGCTGTCCTGGAATTCACTCTGTAGACCAGGCTGGCCTCGAACTCAGAAATCCACCTGCCTCTGCCTCCCAAGTGCTGGGATTAAAGGCATGCACCACCACTGCCCGACTGGAAAGTCAAATTCTTGATGAAAGTCCTTTCATAGGTATATTCTTATTGTGGGATGTGTTCTGGATGAGGGCTGATGTGTGCAAGTGTACGAGTGTATTGTGTGTGTGTGCGTGTGTGTGCACGTAGAAGTCAAGATAACCATCAGTTCCACTCTTGGGGCACCACCTACATCTGTTATCCATCCATCCATCCATCCATCCATCCATCCATCCATCCACCCATCATTTCTGAGGCAGTGTTGGTCTTCCCAGCAGAAAGCCCTAGGCATACACCTGCCTCCACTTTCTCAACACCAGGGATTATAAGTGTGTGCCACTAAGCCTAACTTTTTAAATGTGGATTCTTGGAATCAAACTAAGTTCCTCATGCTTGCAAGGCAAATACTTTCGGCAACTGAACTATGCCCCCACCCTTGTATACACCTTAATTCTCAAATAATGTATAGTTCTTTAAAATTAGTTATTGCTTGTGGAGATGGAAAATATCTCTCATCAAACTACTTGCTTCTCCATAAGTAAATATTAGACATATTTAGGCAATCTAAGAATATTGAAAGAGCACAAGTAATGTAGGGAACTAAAATCCTTCTATAACCAGGCCAGGTGGTACAGGCCTGTGATTCCAACTAATCAGGCATTTGAGCCAGGAGGATGACAAGCTGCTCATGGAGTGTGTGAGTTCAAGGCCAGCATGGACAATTAAGTGAGAATGTTTCGTAATGAAAACAAGTGAGAGGGCTGGGTGTATTGCTGTTGTATGGTATGTGAACCTAGCTTCATTCTCAATGCTGTTTAGGAAAAAACCTTATTTGCAGCAACATGGTCTGTCTCCTATTGCTCTTTCCTCCACATCTGCTACTATCTGGTATCCAGCAACATCTGTGTTACTTAAGAATATGGCAAGGATTTGAAGACTCTCACAGCTGAGCCATTTAAATAATGTAGTTCATATATTATCATTCTATATAATCACTGTTATTTATACTCTAAAATTTCTACTTAAAATAAATTCTGACATCTGAGAGACTCAGGAGACTGAGGCAGGAGGATCACTATTACTTAAACATATAATTTCAGGAGCAGTTTGCCCAACATAGTAAAACATAATTAAAAAAAAATCTAAAAGAAAATCTTCCTAATGTTTAGCTGAAACCTGCCCTCACATAATCTTAGCTTAAATTATAGATCTTTTAAAATCAACGCAAATGAATATTTTTCTCTTTTTCTATTTCTTTAAATATTTATTTGAAATTTCAATATGAGGAATTGTTTTTATTATCTCTGTTTTATTTTTCTTTTATTGAAAATAGATTTTTTTTTTAATACAGTATACTCTGATTATGGTTTCTCCTTTCCCAACTCCTCCCAGTTCCTTCCGTCCTCCCATGAAATCTGGAACCCTTTCTGTCTTTGATTACAACAAATAGGTATCTAAGGAATAATAATAAAGTAAGATAAAACAAAACCAAAGAAGTAAAAGAAAACAGAGTCAAAGAAAAAGCAAGAGAAACACATATGTTAAGATTAAGAGACTACTCAAGGGAGCAAATATGGAGACACAGTGCAGGACAGAAACTGAAGGAGGGGCCGTCTGCAGACCATTCCACCTGGATATCCATCCCATGTGCAGTCACCAAAGGTAGAGGTTGATGTGGATGGCAGGATGTACACGCTGACAGGAGCCTGATATAGCTGTCTCCTTAGAGGTCTGCAAGAGTCTGACATACTCAGAGGCAGATGCTCACAGCTAACCATTAAACTGATCATGGGGTTCCCAATGGAGAAGATAGAGTGAAGGCTGAAGGAGTTGAAAGAATTCGCGACACCATGAGGAAAGCAACAATTCCAACCAACCAGAGCCCCCAGGGTCTAAACCACCAGCCTGGGAGCGCTTAGGGAG